>QJNY01000169.1:0-147833 GCA_004155945.1 Monosporascus sp. mg162
CCCCCCCCCCCCCCCCCCCCCCCCCCCCCCCCCCCCCCCCCCCGCGGAGGGATATAGGGCAAGGTGTTGGAGGCTTCCTTTCTTCCTGCTATCATACCATCACCTACTTTCTGGCCGAGCGATGAGAGATGAAACAGAAATTAAGGCCTTGATATACCCCTTTCCAACAAAGCACCTTTCAGCTGCGGTCGAATATAGAGAAACTTTGAGAGGTGATAGTATCTCGATTCACAACGTAGCGGTGAATTCACACCGCCTGCCGGAATCGTTTCTGCCAAAATGCCCCTCCATTGAGCTCCGCTGAAAATATATACATCCCACTTACTAACGTTACTTACTCCCTTGCAGTTGTTAGCCATAGTGTAGTGAGTGGCAATTGGCGTAGAAATCGCATATGCCAGGGGCCGGCTAAAATAAACCTTGCTACTCCGTCCGACCTCTTCATCCTGGCCACCTCAAACACTCAAATAACCACCACCATGTCAGCAGCTCCCGTACACGACGAGGTCGGCGCAAGCCCCTCCGATAAGCCAACCCACCTCGAACCCTCGGAGCTGGGAACGAAAGAATAGTCCGTACATCTTGTCCCGTCCTGTCTGGGCCCCCGTTCCCGCTCCGCCGGGATGGGAGGCGCAAAAATTCCCAGCAAACATATTTTAGGCAGCGTAGCAGTGTAAGTGTAGCTGGCGCTAACTTAAGGCCCCCCTCCCCCGCGGGGTGGTGGGAAAACAGCTGGGACCGCCTGTACGACTGCGAGATGCGGAACCACGCGCACGACCCGTCCGACAGGGGGACGGTCTGGTTCGACGACTCGGACGCCGAGGCCCGCATGATCGGGTTCCTCCTCGAGCCGGAGCCGGCGCCGGACCCGAGCCCGAGCCCGAGCCCGAACGTGAACCGGGACGCCTCGTTCCTCGACCTCGGCACCGGCAACGGGTCCCTGCTCTTCGGGCTCCGCGATGCCGGGTGCGCCGGGGGCCGCATGCTCGGCGTCGACTACAGCGCGCGCAGCGTCGAGTTCGCGCGGCGGATCGCGGCGGCGCGGGCCGCCGAGGGGGGCCGGGGCGGGGGCGCGGGGGACGGCGACGAGGAGGAGGAGGAGGGGGGCGAGGAGCACGACGGAAGAAGAGGAGAAGAAGGGGGAGAGCGGGAGGTGGAGTTCCGGCTCCACGACATCCTCCGCGACGACCCCCGGAACCTGCTCACGGGCGCCCAGGGGGCCGGGTGGGACGTGGTCCTCGACAAGGGCACCTTCGACGCGATATCGCTGTCGGCGGAGGAGGGGGAGGGCGGCGGCGGTGGCGGCGCGCAGGAGGAAAGCCGGAGCGAGAGCGCGGGGAGGGCGAGGAGTGCGGCGGCGGCGGCGGCGACGAGGGCCTGCGAGGCGTACCCGCGCAGGGTCCTGCCGCTCGTGCGGCCCGGCGGCCTCTTCCTCGTCACGAGCTGCAACTGGACCGAGGACGAGCTGCGGCGCTGGTTCCTCGGGGACGACGCCGTCGTTGCTTCTACCACTGCTGCTACTACTACTGCGGAGGGGAAGGAGGAATGGGGATTCGAGCAGGTCGGCAGGGTGGAGTACCCGAGTTTCAGTTTTGGCGGCGGCAAGGGCCAGACGATAAGTACGCTGTGCTTCCGGAAGGTGAGGAGACGATGAGACACCTACCGCCTGCGTGGTAGACAGCGCATAGTCCTAATCTACATTTATTCGGCCGAGTTAAGAGAAAAGGAGGTACCCCCAAGAAAAGGGGCACAATGGGAAACCATAGACATCTGGAGGTCAAACCACTTCACGACGTGCATCCTTGGCAACGCGCCATACTGAGAAACTCTATTCGTCAAATTTATTTTCTTTTTGCTTCATTCGACCTTACGGGGATTGGCCATTTAATCTTACACGCCTGACAGGTCTTGCCGGGCGACATATGACCTTCCCGCTATACTCCTCGTACTGCCTATGCCCTTGACAAGACCGTGCATACTTTAGAAGTCTATAAACGGCAGCTGATTGACGCGCGAAGTACTTCCAAGAAAGTCCAAATCATATTTGCGCGCGCCTTCCCGGTCGTCGCTACCGCTGAGGACTCTCGGGCTCTGGTAAATGCCTGGGTAGTTTCTGAGTCCTAGGGGCTGATGCCAACTGGTGGTCTAAGACGGCAGGTGTCTCCGGGAAAGATGGAACGAGGATCGTGAGAAGCTTGACCGTAGCGCCACCGGCACGGGCACTTCCCCTTCCGTCTTAGTTTATGGCGACGTGTTCATCGGTTCGGCACCCACTCCCGGAATGGCATTAGCAGCAGTCGTGGCGAAGTACCGCACATCCACGTCGTCATCCTTCTGCAACTTCTCTAGGCTGGGAAGGATGCGCTGCTGGATCAACTCGGTCGAGCGAGATGACGGCGTCAGATCCGTCTTCCCTTCTTTCTCAAGGCTGTAGATGGTTCCCTCCTCTGGCAGCCGTTTCAGCACGTTGATGAGCTCCGCGTATGTCTTGGCTACGTTGAAGCGGATGTTAGGAATGTCATCATCAACAAGCTTCTCTAACATGGGAAGAATTGATTTGCCAATGACGTCCAGACTGACGACGGTAGCTAAGGTCTGCAGAGCCGTATTAGAACATGCCTGGAGATGTTCGAAGGGGGACTCACCGAAATGGCGAAACATGTCGTCATCCTGTAGAGGTAGTTCGGATGTGAACCCATAGCCATGACCTTGGGAATGATAGCCTCGCTTGCCCACTCGACGCCGAATACCTCGGTAAGCTTCTTGAGGTTGCGTGTTGCCGCATCTCTGATAGAGAAGACAGTATCTCCCAGCCATCCCATGCACAAGCCGCTCAACTTCTCGTCGAAGAACTTGACCCCAAGCTGGCTAGCGAGAAGTGGGATATACTCAATTATAGCTAACCTCACTCTCCACTGCTTGTCCTCTGCAAGCTGGACGATGGCGGGCAATAGTGACTGAGAGAGCAGATCAATGCCGATGACTGACTTGTTAGCACCGAAAACGTTTCGAGAAGCGAACGACGAGCATATGCCTACCTTGGTTTACGAGTTCGAGTTTCGAGATGATGTGGAGGCGGACTTCTGGGAACTCGTCCTTCAGCATCAGCAGGAACATGGGTAGCAGGTGATCGATAGTCCTAAAACGAAGTTAACGCGCCGCTCATTCCTCGCGGGTGGTATGGCCATACTCCTGTTTGCCTAGGATCGGCGCGAGGCCACTGATCTGAGTGCCCAGGGCAGCGCGGACGTGCTGGGACGTATCGGTGACAAGGTCTTCAATCGAGGGCATGATGTCGTTGAGCAGCGTCGTCCTGTCAACCAAAGCACAAAAGCCAGGGATCTGACCGGCGATGGCGGTCCGCACCTCGGCCTCGTTATCCTTTAACAACTTAACAAAAGCAGGGACGAGATCTCTCGAGACGACCTCTTCGTCTACAGCCTTCGCAATCTAGCCGTCCCGTTAGCCATACGGCACCCAGTCAAACGAAACATCGGTCGCACCTTTTCAAATCTATCGGCGATCATGTAGCGGACCCTCCAGCTCTTATCCTCTATCAGATTCCGCAGCGACGTCAGCAATACGCCGTGGCTGCCCTGCTGCTCCTTGGGCACCACCTCGGCAATGGAGATCAGAATATCGACTGTCAATAATCGTACGCTGTCCTGGTCGTCTTGGGCCAGATGCTGGAAAAGGGGTATCATCTCCTCGATGACGATAGCAGCAGGCATCTCTTTGACAAACTTGGCGAGGTTGGTGGCGGACTGTCTCCGAACCATAGGGGTCTCATCATGTACCAGAAGACCGAACTGTGTGCGAAGTTGTTCTTGGACGGGCGGGGAGACCTTCTTGTATGGGTTCGTGTACAAGCCGCACCCGGAGACCTTGGAGGTGAACCAATCGGCCTTGGATAGTCTGATAGTAAGCGGGACAAAATACTCTTCTACCTGCTGAGGCGAAAGCTGGTCGCAGATTCTGTTCAGGGATTCGACGGCCTGATATATCAAGTCAAGTCAGCGAAAGATACTGCAGGCTCGAGGTAGTAGGTATACGGGCCTTGTCTCGCACGACGGGCTCTTCGATGGCAGCGAGGTTCTCGAGAGGGGAGAGGAGGACATGACCCCATTCAGGACCACCGACGTATTCGATGAAGCCGCCTAGCTCTTCGCTCAAGGCTACGAGCACCTCATCCTCATCCTCGACCGACTCTATCGAGTAGATTAGATCAGACGGTGATCGTGAGGTACGGAGAGGCAATATTTAACTGACCGTCAAGGAAAGGAATCAGTTCCTCGCGAGTGCGCTCAGCACCGAGGGCCAGCGCGATTGTCGAAAGACGGTGGATGGCATTCAATCGGAGGAGAACATCGTCATGCTATGGATTGTGTTTAGCCATAGGCTATTTGGCCAAGAGGAAAGCAAGCGGGAACAGTGTAGCCACTGTCTCACCTTCAGTTCGTCTATGAGCACGGCGATGGGGTAGAGCTCGTCGTTCGCATTGGGCGCGTCGGCCATGGCGAGCTATATTGTATGCTAATGATGGCTGGGTTCGAAGGGGAAAGGTGGAGAGGTGGCCAGATGTCGAGGTTAGGGGTCGGGGAAAGAAGAGAAGTAAAGATATGCGATGAATGGTCGTGGTGACGATCGCGTGTGTGGTGTGGAGTGATGCAATGAAGGGGGATTTTGCGTGGGTATCGGTATCGGATCGGATTGACTCCAACCAAGGGAAGATCAACGCAGTTTGGTGTTTGAGGAACGTGTGACGGCTCAAGAAAGAAGGGAAAATGAGATACTATATGTATTTCAAATCTTGATCGCCAGCGGATATTGGGTGGGTTAGAAGCCGGCCATCGAGGGGTATCAAAGAATCGGTTTGTCGTTGCCTTTGGGGGGGTTGTTGTTGTGGTGGAGGTGGTGGTGGTGGTGGTAATGATGACTATAGTGGGCTGGCTGGCGCTTGTTGCTTTGATTGCACAAGGGAAAGAAGCTTGTAATATTTATTGGGCCTTGCTTGTTGGTAGGGGGTAGGCATTCAAGGCCCTCTAGGCTGGGCATTCCGGTACTGTTACTTCCTGGGTACCCTTCGGTTTTTGGCCTCAGTAGGGCTGGGGTACACGGCTCTTTGGTCCTAGTATTGGAGCTAACAAGGGGTACGTACCGATGTTATGTATGAAATATGTCGGTAGAGGATTGTAATATGTATAAAATAGTTTCATTAAACACTTAAAATAGGGGACCTCTAAAGTCCCACACTTTAGCTAGACAGACCCTAGTCTGTGGCTTATACTCATCGATACCTGCGTCTGCCGTCCTTCCCCCTTTTCACTGCCCTCAGATGTGAGACCCGAGAGAGTGTACCCGATGCTTTCTTAGGCTTCAATAGCTGCAGGCTTCGTACTGACACTTCGGTGATGCTTGCTACCATACGCCTGGTAACGTTACGAGACAAAGAGAGTCCGACGCGGTACTTGAACAATAGCTTTATTAGGCCGCAATGGGTTGCGATAGACGGATGGGACGGTCCAAGCTGTATCACTGGGGATGCGAATAAGCATGGTTTACTTCCTTTATTCGGGGCCAATGCGAATCCAGGAATCCCTAGGTGTATAAGGCAGAATTTGACTTCCTCTCGTATCCATTGAGCCACCCGAGGGAGAACGGAGAAGGCAAGGGAGAAAAATGCATAACCTTACTAGGTAGAATCCCTTTAATAGCATAATCCCTCGAATATTCATGGTGGGGTTGGGCTTTGGAAGCTGCTGTGAAGGTGGGTGGGTAAATTCAAGTAAGTCTATCTATCATTGAATTTCCAGTGACTCAATCCCATGATTGACTTGCCTGAATTCGACTACATACCTCGTTTTCTATTCAGACTGGAATAAGCGCCCCTTTCCGGGTGCGGTAGATCGATCGTTAAACATGCCTACCATATCCGTCGACAAGTATGACCTCTTCGACGCTCTGGGTCGAAAGTGCGCCGCCCCTCCTTCTCTACGACCCGTCACCCCGCTGACTGCGACTGCAGATATACGACCGAGGAATTCGAAGAGCTCTGCTTCGAATTCGGCATCGAACTAGATGAGGACACCGAAAACGAGGAGCGGCCCGTTGTCAATGGCGAACAAGAGCCCCCGCAGCTCAAGATTGAGATCCCCGCCAACCGCTATGATATGCTGTGCTTCGAAGGCATATCCCTTATGCTCAACATCTTCCGCGAGAAGCAGCCGACACCGGAGTTCAAGTTAGTCGAGCCGGCGAACGGAGAGCTGCAGACTATCACTGTCTCCGAGAGCACCGCCGCCGTTCGACCGTTGATTGCGGGCGCTATTCTTCGTAATGTGAAGTTCACCCAGAAGAGATACGAGTCCTTCATTGCGCTACAGGACAAGCTGCACCAGAATCTTGCCCGCCAACGTACTCTGGTCGCCATCGGCACCCACGATTTGTCCACCGTTCAGGGGCCTTTCACGTATGAGGCGCTTCCGCCTCAGGATATTAGCTTCGTGCCGCTCAACCAGTCCAAGAAGATGACTGCCGAGGAGCTGATGACCTTCTACGAAAAGGACAAGCATTTGGGAAGATACCTCCATATCATTCGGGACAAGCCTGTCTATCCTGTCATAAAAGATGCGAACGGCGTAGTCTGCAGTTTGCCTCCAATCATCAACGGTGACCATTCCAAGATTACCATCCAGTCTACGAACGTCTTCATAGAATGTACCGCGACCGATGTTACTAAGTTAGAGATTGTTCTGAACATGATGGTAACAATGTTCTCGGTATATTGCGAACAGCCCTTCACAGTCGAACCCGTTAAGGTTGTGTCAGATCACAATGGGCAGACGAGAATAACGCCCAACCTGTCGCCGAGAACAACTTCGGTAGAGATTGACTATCTGAACGACTGTCTCGGACTGTCGGAGTCTCCAGAGTCTATCTGCAAGCTTCTCTCCAAGATGGCCTTGAGCGCCAAACCCTCAAGCCAGGATCCCAATCTGCTCGAGGTTTCAGTTCCCCCGACAAGAGCAGATATACTTCAACGGTGCGACGTTATGGAAGATCTCGGCATTGCGTACGGTTTCAACAAGCTGCCAAGGTTGTCCGTGAATAAGACTGTCGGAGCGCCATTATCGATGAACAAATTAGCCGACATTGTCCGCCTGGAATGCGGCATGGCTGGCTGGCTTGAGGTGATGCCGCTGATTCTCTGCAGCCATGACGAGAACTTCGCGTGGTTGAACCGCAAGGACGACGGCCAAACTGCCGTAAAATTGGCGAATCCGAAGACGACTGAGTATCAAGTCGTGCGAACATCGCTGCTGCCTGGTCTGCTTAAGACGCTTCGCGAGAACAAGTCTCACGCTACGCCGATCCGAGTCTTCGAAACGTCAGACGTCGGTAAGCAACTTTCTAAATCACCTTACCCCTATTATCCTGATCCAACGGCGAACCCCCTATGGGAAAGTAGTCGGGGATTTACTTTACCCCCCGGACAGGTCGCAGGTCTCCGGATCACCCCTTGGGTTTACCTACATATGAGATTTGCTGACGGCGGACGTGTCTGTCTCTAGTGTTTAAGGACCCGTCGGTCGAGCGCAAGGCGCGGAACGAGCGTCACTTCGGCGCCGCCTGGTACGGCAAGACGAGCGGCTTCGAGCAGGTGCACGGCCTACTTGACCGCGTCATGCTGATGCTTCGCATGGCCTTCCTGACGCGGGAGGAGGGCATCGCGGCGGTGGCCGCCGAGAAGCAGCTCGAGAAGGACTTCGTCGTCCGCCAGGACCACACCGCGCGGGACGGCTACTGGCTCGAGCCCGTCGATGAGGCCACCTTCCTCGCCGGCCGCGCCGCCGCCGTCTACCTGCGCCTCGGCGGCAAGGCCGTCCGCATTGGCGAGTTCGGAATCCTGCACCCGACCGTGCTCGAGAAGTGGGTGTTTTCTTACTTTCGCTTTCCCGCCTTGCCAGCTTTTCGGTCTTGATTATAACATACCCCTATTCTCATTCCCCAACTCACTCGGGATAAGCAAACGATTACTGACGTCCTATCTCGCAGATTCGAGCTCAGATATCCCGTCAGCACCTTGGAGATCAACCTCAACGTCTTCTTATGAACCAAGTAGCTCGCTTAGGTTGGAATAGAGAACGGCGGATCGTATCGTGCAGCTTACGCGGAAGTCGATTGGCCCAAAAGAGAGAGAGAGAGACAGACAGACAGAGATCTTCCTTGAATCGGTCGCATAGATCTGGTGTTAAGTAGCTGCGACTTTAAAAAGTAGAAAGGCTACACAGAGAGCCCGATGCGATGCTTGTGATGATGATTCGGGATTTCCATTGGATTCTTTCTTGCAAGTGTATACATGCGCTTGGTGAGTTGACTGCTGATGGTGTGGTGATGATACATAAGCGAGCCCGTGTCGTCAAACCTTTTAACCATCTAGTACCGGTGCGCCTTGAGCCTTGAACCTAACTACCCGCTGCTCGAACGAAGAAGGACATGCATCGCGCCCCTCATCTGGCTGAATTGTACATGCGAACTAACCATTCCACCATGTCCTCGTCTGCTCGTCATATCCCATGCGCTCGTTACTAGTAAATCGTGTGACCAGCTGCTATAGTTCCCTCGATCTACGCCCGACGTGCTCATTCTTCTTTTGCAATCATCCCCCTATTATTGTCATCCCTCTCGCCCCGCGGCCGCGGACGACACGTCCGCCTTATCCGCCAATTCCCGCACCGCCTTCCCCGGGGCACCGTTGTTGCCGCTATTATCGTCGGCGGCGGTCACGCCACTAATCCCGTTACTGCTGTTACTGTTACTCTCAAGGGCACCATCGCCGCCGTCCGCGCCACTGTCCGCGCCGCCCTTTCCACCACCGCTACCGCCGCTGCTCCCGAACAGGCCGCGCCCGAGGTCGAGCCCCGCGACGCCGTCCCGCAGCCTCGCGAGGTTGGAGGCGAAGGCGCCGGGCGCGTCGGCGCTGGCGCTCCGGCCGAGGCCGGCGGGGTTGACCTGCTGATCGGGGGTCAGGGCCCCGTGCGCGGACTCGACGCCCGTGAGCACGCTCCTGCTCGTGGACAGACCGGGCTGCGGCTGCGGGGATTTGTCTTCCCGGCTGCGGCGGCTGCTGCTGTGGTTACCATTACCAGCAGCGGAGCCACCGGGGAAGCTGCCGGGGACTGTGCCCGGCGCGAGGGAGGACAGCGGCAAAGAGGAAGACGACGAAGATGCCATGGCGTAGCTGCCGATCTTCTCATCGCGCGCGGCGGCCGCGTCGAGGTGCTCGTTCATCTCGGAGTCGGAGCGGCCGAAGACGGACGCCCACCAGCGCACCTCTGAGAGCCGGGGGAAGAGCAGGCGCTCGCGGCCGCTCTGACGGTCGTCGATGGCCGGGTCGTAGTCTGGGTTGACGAACTCCGGCCTTCTCGAGAGGAAGTAGTCCCAGACGGACCTCGTCCGCTCGGTCGCGCGCGCGTCCTTGCGCGCCTTCTCGTTGTTCCAGAGGAAGGTGCCGTACTGCCCCGCGTACAGGTGGTAGAGGAGCCGCCGCAGGAACCGCTCGTTGAACTCGAATCGGTTGGGGTGTTGCCGCAGGAGCTGGTACGTGGCGTCGAGGAACTGATGGAAGACCGGGGAGACCTCGTTGGGTCGCGTGGTCTCGATGGGTTCTGAGGCGACCGATTTGCGGCCTTGGGAAGGGTCGTCGGACGGCGAGCTGATGCCGTCACCGTCGGATTCCGCACTCGTGTCCGGACCACGGTTCTTGTTGAAGAAGCGCTTAGCGCTGGCAAGGGCGTTTTCGAAAGCTTCACCTGCACGTCCGTCCGATTCGCCCGGCTGGATACTAGAGCCGGCCATCGCATCCCGCTCCGTTACGAACCACTTCTCGTGACTCAGCAGGCCAGACCGCTGTTGGAACATATGTCCAAAGGATAGCCAATCCTTCTCCACTAGGATGATAAATCCTTCTATAGTGCGGTAGTAGGGGTCCAGCATCAACTGTGACAGGGCTGATAGCTGGCTCGTGCGGTCCCAGCCATCAGAGCAGTGGATTAGGACGTGTGAGTGCCTGATTCCTACCTGACGAGCAATCAAGGCCGAGCCATCTAAGATACCTGTGATATGCTTGAGCCAGCCGCTCTTGGTGAGCAGTTCGCGGTTCGGAGGAAGCCGCGAGATGTCACCGTCTTTGAGAGCTTCAATTACCATGTTCAGAGATTCCCGCATGACATGTATGTTCTCGATATTAAGATAGGCCTTCTTGGCGAATTTGTAGTATTCCATATTCTCGGATCCCTTCCCCATGGCTTGCATCACCACGGCGTTGATGGTCGGCCGGGCGTCGACGATGAGATTGCTCTGTTGCGCGCCGTATATCAACCTCTTTCCGGTCTTGGCATCATAGTTGCTATCACCGGCGGCGATCAGCTCATCCTCTATACGCTCCGTATCCGAAGGCTCGGGGACCTCGAAACTGTCCTCGCAAAGGGACACCTGGCTGGACGAGGGACTCGGTTCAGCTGTGTCGGCGGCGGAAGCTTCGAGTCCGTTAAACTCGACGGTGGCCGATGCGGAGAAACAGGCACTGACTAGTTTCTCATCCTGAATGCTGCGGTTTCCCCGAAAACCGACCAACGGCTGGGAGCTCCGCGTTATGGAGCAGTTGTTTAGGGAGTGGAGGTAAGTGAGAACGGGTATGCGCTGCCTCGACCGATAGGCACCGGCATACTTGATGACATTGTCGGATATCTTGGAGGGGACAACAAGGAGACCCGGATATGTCGGGGAGAAGGAGTAGTCCTTGTTTATCGTAGAGATCCTCCAGCCCCTGTCGACCGATTTGCTGCTGACGCCCTGCCGCCGGAACTCGGTCCTGGTGTCGTATAGCTGCCATCCGTCCAGCGACTTCTCCGCCTTCAGAGGTTGGTAACTAAAGGCGTACAGCTTCTCGATCGAACCAAGCCGACACGTATGATTGCGGATCCATTCGAACGCCTCACGAGCCTGCAGCTCGTCATAGATGTTGAGGCTTATGAAGACGAAGTCTCGACATCGCAGTCGTATGGAGGAGGGTCGTCCGGAAGCACTCGGGCATGGTCGAAAGGTACAATGTGCTATTATGGGATATGCGATATAGAGTTCCCGAGGCTTTGGTGGTTTTGACGGTGGTTCGGCGCCTTCAGGAAGTATATTAGGAATAACAAATATGGCATGGTGTTCTGCAAGATGAAGCTCGCCCGTGTGCTTCTCTCCGCCCCGGATGGCATCGACATTGGGTATCTGATAGGAAGGACACTTTAGCGACATGCTGTACTATGCGGCCCCGCGTCGGTGTACGACTCCTCCGTACCTTTTTGATCATCTTGTTCTCTAGAGGTGTGCGTTCTCCTGGGAAAAATAAATGCTAGAGTTGTCGCATGTGAGCGGCACGCGATGCCCCCCGAGGCCAAGGCTTGTTTGGTTGAGCCGGTGGCAGGTGTAAGTAAGATAACTAGTTAACTGTGGGATCGATGCTGATGCCGCTGTTCCTCGTTTTAGAGTTATGTAGAACAGCCGGCTTTGTCATAAAAGCCTTGGAATCAAGCATGTAAGGACGGAATGAAATTCAACGTCACTCATAGTGATGATGGGATCTTTAGCTACACAACTAACATGAATCTCACATATATGAACTTTATTGTAACGTGAAGTACCTAAAGCTCTTGGTCACTGCCCAGGTGGTCACGGAACAGGTCATCACCACATGTGCGTGCACCTACTATATAGCTCTAGCAAACCTTCCTACAGCTAGCTAACCTAGTGCTAGGTAGTAACTTTACTTGGTCGACTGCCCCGCTATAACAATCAATGGGGTGTCTTTCCGCATGAGTTGTTATTAGCGCGGGGCTGCTACCGTTACTGATTATTGTCGTCTCACTGGCATATTATACGCTAGTATTATACGCTAGCCCCCGGTGGACCCCCTACTGAAGAGATCCGGATGTCCTGCTGACATTGGAGCTAGAGCTGTGGCTGGTGCCGCTGCTGCATAGGTACGTATCTGACTGACTAGTTAGCACCCATTAGACTAGTACCCCACATTATATGGTATCGATAGTCTTATCTTTCTTACCTTTGCACACAAATCAGAACCCTAAGGAACTGAAAAAAGTCGGCTAAAATTCACAGTGCACTTACATACACACGGCAAGCTGCGACGATATCGAGCCCAGGACCTTCGATTTTCCCTTTCGTGAGAGACACTGCAGTAACCATCTACAACTCCCCCGACCAGCGGCTCTCCGATTTTCAATCTCGCCCTCCCAACCCCCAAGAGTCAATTTCCAGAAGCTCTTCAGGAACAAACCGTCAAGATGGCTGTCCCGGGATCCCAGATGTAAGATTTTACCCTGTCTTCACGTCCGAATTAAAATGGGACATCGATTGCATCTGCCATGTCATGTCATGCCCCTCCTCAAGTTCCGACCAACAACTCGATGGTATCCCAATCGTGCCAAAAAAAAAAAAAAAAAAAAAAAAGCTCTCGATGACCTTAATCTGCGATGACGGCTGAATAGAATTCCTTGCTGACGATTATTTCCCTCGCTATAGATCCAAGCGCAGAAAGTTCGTCGCTGATGGTGTCTTCTATGCCGAGTTGAACGAGTTCTTCCAGCGCGAGCTGGCCGAGGAGGGTTACTCCGGCGTCGAGGTCCGCGTCACCCCGACCGTCACCGACATCATCATCCGCGCCACCCACACGCAAGAGGTCCTCGGCGAGCAGGGCCGCCGCATCCGCGAGCTCACCTCCCTCATCCAGAAGCGCTTCAAGTTCCCCGAGAACAGCGTGTCGCTGTATGCCGCTAAGGTCCAGAACCGTGGTCTGTCCGCCGTCGCCCAGTGCGAGTCCCTGCGCTACAAGCTGCTGAACGGCCTCGCCGTCCGCCGCGCCTGCTACGGTGTCCTGCGCTTCATCATGGAGAGCGGCGCCAAGGGTTGCGAGGTCGTCGTCTCCGGCAAGCTCCGTGCCGCCCGTGCCAAGTCCATGAAGTTCACCGACGGCTTCATGATCCACTCCGGCCAGCCCGCCAAGGACTTCATCGACAGCGCCACCCGCCACGTCCTGCTGCGACAGGGCGTCCTCGGTATCAAGGTCAAGATCATGCGCGGCTCCGACCCCGAGGGCAAGGCCGGCCCCCAGAAGTCTCTGCCTGACGCCGTCACCATCATCGAGCCCAAGGAGGAGGCGGCCGTCGTCCAGCCCATGAGTCAGGACTACGGTGCCAAGGCCGCCCAGGTCCAGGCCCAGGCCGAGGCTGCCCGCGCGGCCGAGGAGCAGGAGGGTGCCGCCGACGAGGAGCCAGCTCCGGCTGAGGAGTAGAACAACTCGGCCGATGAGCTCCCTACTCCTCCGACCGAGGATGTCGACTCTGACCCAGTGATGGTAGAGTCGCCTCGGCGGGCATTGTGGTGGGACTGAGGCGGTCGGTGTTGGACCTACCTCAAGCCCCATCGTCGGTATCTTTTAGGAGAGGTAGAGAGTACGGAGATGTTAGTTGGTGGTGGTGGTTTTCTCTAAGAGGGCTACGAGTCTTGCGGCGTCTTGATCATGATTTGCATTGTAGGGAGGGAAACGGGATCTGGAATCTACCAAACCCCTTTGGTTTGTGGCCTTGACGGTAGCTAAAAGAGGAAACTCGCCGCAAACTGCAACGTAGCAATGGTCACGAATATCACGAACATCTTCATCACGGGTGCCTGAAGTGAGCTAGTACCTATGAGGGATACTCGACTGCGGGCGCTTCTGTATATTTTTAGGGATGAAGACCATCTCCGTGCGGACTTTGTCCGACTGGGTCGGTCCTCCTCATCCTCTGTTGGTCCGTAGTACGGTTCTTACGTGGCCAGACCTCGTAGTAAGTTCCGGGACTCGAGACCGCTAGGAAATCGCCATATCCCACACTTCCCGCTTGAAACGTAAGACGCTGGTGAGCCTGGACATTACAACTCCAGTAGGGCGAATCGCCGCACGGAACAGAGCAATATCGAGCCTTTCGACCGCGGCATGTCTCTCTTTCCACGCCATCTTCAGCGTTAAAAGTACGAAAAGCAATGACAATGAGGAGGAGGACGAAGAACGCGTGCGCTTCCTTCCGGGTTACGCTTTTTACTTCTTGAAATTCCTCGTCCACTCAGAGTCCGCCCCCTCCGCCTTTCCCCGTTTCCTAAAGCGGTAACTACCTAGATTTTCCCGCGTGAATGTTGTCTGTTTCTAACCGGCCACACATGCAAACCCCGCACCCCTGTGTCCGCGTTCCTCGGTCCCAGCCCGCGCAACACCCCGTCGTCTAAGCCCTTCGTTTCTTCCGGGAGACTATGCACCCCCCGGGCTGGACAATATAAAATAATCATACACACCCCGGTGCGAGCGGACGCACCGGCGACAGGAACCCAACAACCCTGGCACGCCATTTGTCCGACGGCCTAACCCCCCGGAACGCCATGAGGGAGGAGGAAAAGTCAGATCCCCGACCGCCCGTTCCTACCCTCCACCCAAGGAAAGATGATGGAAAACAAAAGAACCTCTTCGTACTCCAGTCATATGCTAAGTGCCAGCGAGTCCCAGTACGTCCCTTCGTCATTAGAGCAGTTGTGCTGTTGTACAAAGCCCTGTTCGTTTCCATCCCAAAAATCCGTGATATAATATCGGGTCCACGCACCAGACATGTAATGCTTCGGTCAAAACATCGACGCGTACCGGAAGAGAAGATATACAGTGCGGTTACAGAGGTGTTGTGTGTGTGCAAGGTTGTTGAGGTTGTAACTTGAGGGAGCCAGGCTCATCCTCCGCTCGACTTCCGCAGTTCTAGTTCAATCGATTCATGCCTCTGGGACGCGTTCCCGTTACTTCTTCTTAGGTTCTCATCCTCACTATCCTCGGCGAGGTCGGTCAAGCCGAATTCGCCGGCTGCAGCTTCTTCGTCGTACGCCCTCATTAGGCCATCCCTATCGGTATGGCCTCTGCTACCAATACTTGATCGTGGGTCCGTGCTCCTTCTGGCTTGCATGCTGCGGCGCGTCTGGAAACTGGATATCATATCTGTCCCCGTCGCATCGGTTGACCGTCCCGCAAGCATCTTCATTCCGTGTGGATCGGCTCGGGAGAGGTTAAGCAGGTATACACCGGTGAAAGTTATGAGGAAGCCACATAGCAGCGAGAGCGTGTTGACCGTGTCAGTAGTGTTGAAACCCGAGAATAGAATGAAAGAGGCGCAAAGCGTAGCAGTAGTGAATGTAACATAGTAGAGAGGGTTAACTCTACGGGCCGGTTAGCGATCCCCAAAAGATAAGCGCCGTGACAAATCTATATACTTACATCTGTGTCGTGAACTGGCTCAGTGCTTTATTGAAGTAATTCATCTGAGTCAGAATGCAGACCGCTGTCAAGATTATGAACACGTATGTCGATGGATGGCTGAACTGGTTATGCCCGGCAAGCGTAAGCTTCAGCGCGATGCCAAATGCCTTCACTGACATGACAGACACGGAGCCGACAGTCGAGCAGATAGACAGGTAGATGAGAGGGTTCTTCTTTCCATGAACCGGCGCCACCTTGTAGATCATGACGGTAGCAAATACCACGACGACCAGGCAGTATAACAGAAACCCTGCAACTCGCATTAGCACCCGTGAAATGTGACGCCCATAACTAACGGGGCTGCTGCGTTTACTCACCTGGCTGAATGGCATAATGTAATATCTGGTCGATAGTCTGGATGTCCTCATCTGCAGGAGCATGAAGGACAATAATAATGGCGCCGAGCAAACAGATCGCACAGCCCAGTTTTCCCAGAGTGCCGAGCTCTTCTTTCAGGATATACGACCCTAGGACTGCTCCTATCAATACGGATAATGCGCCTAGTGGCGTTACCAGAATGGCCGGAGCGAACGCGTATGCGGCGAAATTGCAGACTTCTCCAAGGATCACTGGAAGCAACATTCGTCAGTTAAGCGAGGTCAACGCCGACACCTCGGGACAGATGAATCTTACTAGTGATGATTCCTGCCCACCACATAGGTCTCATTAGGTATACGAATCCATCTCCGGAGTAACCATGTTTCTCCTCTGCTTGTATTAAACCCTGCGGACAGTTATATCAGCTGATTGCCTCTCGAACAGAGCCTTGCGGAGGGGTTTCGAAGAGCGGTTCCATCTCAGGGCGTCGCGGGATATCGTACCTTCTTCGTCAACACGAAACTCGTGCCTGTAAAACAGAAAACGTCAGATATGCACATGCCCAGGAGAGAAAATTAACGTAATTATATCAAGCTCGGTACGATATAACTAACCAATAGCTACGCTCGAAGATACGGCCAGAGCCAAACCGATATATCTGTCGCGAAGGTCAAGTCAGCGCTGATACCCCAATGTCAAGTCGCCGGGCCATGGTCGCGGAACCGGCAACGATATCTGGAAGCCGACGAGGTTGATATGAGGCGTGCATACTTATCGTCTATCATCATCACCTAAGGGAATACGACGACACGGATCTTAGTGGCAATCCGGACAACCAAGTCGAATATGACGGACGGCGCAAGCGCAAGGATCGGTGGAAACTCGCGCCGGGCGAGACTAGAACAATCGCAGTCGCCGTCGCAGTCGCAATTGCAGTCACAAGGAACAGCGATAGTGGGGGGGTCCTTATTTCGCGAGGATCATGTACGTTTCTTTGGTCATGAGGCACCCCAAAGCGCAGACCCGAAAAATAAAAACGAGGGGGATATCGGTCGACCGGCACTGAACTAAACGGCCTGGTGGTTGGGCGAATGAAGCGTTTGTCCGTCGCTTACTTGGGAAATGGCGTATTACATCGACAGAGGTCACTTGACGGGTATTCCGAGTTGAATCCTAGATAGAGTCTTTCCTAAGATTGGAAGCCTCAGTGAGGGATAAAGAGAACGAATGGATTGGAGAGATTGACAGTTGGTCGAAAAGGTGGCAGGATCCGTTAAGTTAGCTCAGGTAGGTAGACATCAGTGTAGAGTTGCTGTATGGTAGATTTTGTCGTAGATCCTCTAGCATACACGCAGATAGTTACGGTTATGGGAATTCGGGGAACTGGGGAGGGGCTATTGAGGGTCGGCCTGGTGAGATTGAAGCCAAGTGCCCTGCCACGAAGGTTTCAGGCATCTACATTAGTCGAAAGTTACCAAGGGGTAGACCCCTAGATACATGGAAAAGACACTTTGGCTTGGCCGGCGGCTCGGTGTTCTCTAAACCCCTTCTTTGGCTTCCATTGCTTGACTCCAACTATGGGACTCGGGAATAATTGTATGTTAGGTGCTTCGTACCACGCCACGCAACAGAGGAATGGCTGGCTGAGTGAACTATCGATCCGGTCGCAGTTATCAATTACGTAGGCGAGTTCGTACTTAGAATATGTATGTACCTAAAATGCTATATCCACATGTAGAGTTCAGATATCTACCTAGGTAGCGTACATATGCAATTACGTGAAGGAACAGGAACAAAGGGTCCGAAACTATCTACTGATTAACGGGTCCGCAGTCCCACTTTAACTGTATGAAGTACGAACATACGAATCGATTATTGCATAGAGTAATGGAGTCCCGGGAACATGAGGCGCAGCAGGCACGCATATCAAGCTACCGTACTTAAAGTACTTACGAAGTACTGGCTTCAGACCGGAACAATCATTACGCCAACAAATATATCACTATTACTATGTATTCGTTAACCCGGCCCTCTGGGTAGCAAGAACCTTGGATACATATAGTAATCGTGGGGCATCCAGGAGCGTCGGTCGTATTTCCTGTTCCTATTTTATACTGTTCATACGTGTATACAATCCTGGCCAACCAATAATAACCTTGGGACTGCTAACACGACAAACTTTAGGGCCCCCTAACTCCCCGTTTTTTTCATCCTTCTACACGCACACGAGTAATGACATCGTTGGTACCAAGTATATTTAGCATGGTATACATATATATGTGTACTTCTCAGCACACGATTTTGGCGGACTTCTTCTTTCCCTCTCCGCGCGCATTGTACCTGGTTGGGTATAGTATTGGACCAGATCTAGGGGGAAGAGCTGACGAATCCACCCCCACCATCTAACCCAACTAAGCTCGTTACCGACGACTGTCCAGATGTGGCCTGTGGAATGCCCTGAATTGTCTATTTGTTACATAGGTGGATGGATGTGGACGCGCAAAACGAGTCGTCAGCGCCTCGTCTTCGATCTTGCTAGACGATCTGGCTAGGTAAATCCTACAAAACTACGCGAAACCGGCCGAAAGAATGGCAATGCGCTCTCTAGGTAGGCAGGGAACCAACTACGTATGAGGATATCACGGTTCATGGCAATTGGTAATACAAATGACTCCTGAATAGTTGAGCGTCCAGAATGACCACTCCGTGAAGAGAGGAATGCAACGCGAAATTGTTCACTGCCCCAGTTGCTCTGCTCTCCAGGGAACAACCTAGGGGCCACGGGATTAGGGTCGAACCCTCATATCCCTGAATCGTGGTGTTCCTGTACATGGCGCCAACCCATGCGTCCTTCATAGCCTGACAACATCAAGTGTGCCGACCCGGCCCTCGAGAAGTTTGCTACTCAGTACAAGCTAAGGTCAAAACCGAGCAACGGCCCTTGAAGCGACCAGCGCCAACTCGGCTTGAACCAGAATTCCTGAACTCCCGTGCACCTAGATCCCCCCTTAAAAAAGCTCGTTCATCCAGCAGTAGCTAACCGAGGACTGAGGGTATCGAAATGACGAGAGATGCTAAAATAGATGAAGTAGAAGCGTCGCGTCGTCACTCTGTAGTGACTCCCAACTCGGTTTAGGAGGGGACTCGTACTTGCGGGCAATCATCACATGAGACTTACCATCAGGAACACCTGTATCCACTGTCGGGTATTCCTCGTTGCTGCTTTTCTGTTAGTAGGTTGGGGTTTCCTCAAGCCCGAATCTCGACATGCCAAGTAAGGGTCGTAGGATACGTAATTGGTGCTGCGGAGTTGGACATCAGTAGTGGTGTACCAGTTTCTTCGGGACAAGCCAGGAAGGTGTGTAAGGGACTTGGAAGAAAAAGAGATGCTGGGAGGCGGGAGGGATCAAGACCGAAGACGCTTGACATCTATAATAAATTAGCAAGCCTTCATCATAGATGTGGATGTGACGACTTCGATACATACCGTTCTGTTCACCTTCACCGTCCACATCGTCCGTCTCCGACCACGTCCGCTTGCCATGGGGCGATGACACTTGTACCGTCCCCTTGGAAGCAGACGACGCTGTTTCATTTTTAACCTCTTCATTTTCCGATTCCCACGTGATCTCTTCATCAAGCGGCACCTTTAGCGTTGCCATCGCACGCGCCTTCTCCGCATTGGCGGTTCCGCTTGCATTGGCGGTTTCGTTCTCGTCGTCCGAGTAATCGATCTCGTCCTGATCGTCGCCATTCAACGTATTTGTTGCACTCGTATCGCCGGAATCAGGCGCATCTGTTGGTTGGTTAGACGATGCCGCCGGGTGGTTATGGCTGCTGGCAACCTCAGTTCCCGACTCAGTTAGGCGCGCCGAGTCCTCTTCGGTGTTGACGACATCGACCTCGGCCTCGGTTGTTGGTGACGTCTTAGACGGATGATCTTGATGGCGATGGCTATCAGTATCAAATTTGGGATCATCAGATGAAAGAGGCTGTGGTAGTAGAACAAGGTTATATCCACCGTGATTAGGAGTTGAACCATTCTTCGCCCGCGCATCCTGCGGCAACAGTCGGGCATTCTTTACAGGATTTGTTTCCGCAGAACTGGCCGCTGCCCCTGCACTTGCGGCTCCATTAAGCCGCCAGCTAGCATCAAGCCGCTCAAGTTCTACTTGAAAACAAGCGTCACACTGACACTCGCTTTCCTGGGTGCAGATGAATGAGAGAGGGGAGCTACGGGAAAGGGGGGATTTACCCTGTTTTGACGGGGACAGATCCAGTTCCTCATCAGAAAAGTCGATCAACTCGCCTTCAGCATTTTGGCCCACAGCTCCGCCATCTGCCTCCGCCGAATGCCCCACGGAATTTTCTGTAGTTCTCGTCGTCTCTAATGCAGCCACTTCTTCCCCCGCGACGGAGTTAGGCTCGTGCTCATTTACAAGGCCGGCGGCCTCGTTAAGATCACGGCTGTCGGTGGGATCAGACTCCCCGAAGCCGTCCTCTTCGACGTGCGTTTCGGCATGCGCTTCGTCCTGCACTTCCTTGTGCGCTTCTTCATGCGCCTCGCCATACGCCTCATCATGCGCCTCGTCATGCACTTCGGGGTGAACTTCAGCATGTTCGTATGTCTCCTCAGCTGCCTCTTCGTCCGCTGAAGTGGAAAAGGCTGGACTGCCAGGCTCAGAGGCGAGTGCTTCTTCAAACGGAGTCGTGTCTCGATAGACTGCAATCTCGGACAGGCCCCTGCCGGAACTCGCACTGTCGATGAGCGCCACAAGGCGCTGGCTGCAGTTAGGTCTTACCGTGAGATAGCAGTACAAATCAGGTGGTGTTTCTGCCTGATCATTCTTGACTAAGTCGCCATATAGTTTCAACAGATCCCCGAACTTATACCTCTCGAGGAAGTCCAATGTGGTCGACTGAGTCTCACGTTAGCTCCATGTTAATTGCTCGGTGGGAACTGTGCATCCCTTACCTCTGCAAACTCCACTCCCAGCCCATCTACATGCATTACCAATTCGTCTAAAGGAGAAACCTCCTCTGAAACGACATCCCGCAAGCTTGACAAGAACTCAGCAAGGGACAAGTCCAGCGCTGAGGCGTCTTTAAGGAAATACTGGTTGGGATCATCATCTTCGGACTTTGCGAACAGCCTGTAATCTGTCTGACCATACGAGACATATATCTCATGCCGCATTGCAATAGAAGTCGAATGTTCCACGGGTGCATCGCGAGCGCGAGGCTCTTGATCCTCCTCTAGGGCAGGGCCCACTTGAGGATCATCTGCACGACGGTCAGGCGCTTCCAGCTCATTCTGGGATCCAGGATTACTCGGAGCCTTGTCTTCCTCATTCTCTTCATTTTCGTATGGTTCGTTATTAGCGTGTTCCTCGTTTGAGTCGCCACCTAATTGAGTCTCCACAGCCTTGGAATCAGACACAGGACGGTCGTGCTCGGCAGGTTGCTCCTTGCGGAAACTGTCATCAGCGAATGAATCGGCATCACCCCCAGGAGCTCCATCGCCAAGCTGCACTTGTACGGCTGACTCAGGGTCATCAGCCTCCCCACCAGCTTTTCCGACAGACCTAGGCGCGCCGCCGCGCTCTTGGCCATGCTCTCCGTCTAACGAGTCTCTACTTGGCTCTGCGAAACCTGCGTTATGCCTAGGTTCGTGCTGAATTCCGGAATCGCCATGTTCCACGTCCTCTAGGGCAGCAACACCTTGGACATGGGCTTCCTCATGGACGGAACCGTTGTTATTTTCTGCGTCATGAGCAGTTGGGTCTTGGGGGTTTTGTTCTTCGAAAAGGGCGGCACTTTCCGGAGCCGAAGCGGCGTTTGCTATCGACCCTGCGTCGATATTCCCTAGAGAATCAACTTGAGCATCTTCAACCGACCCAGTTACTAGATCAGTCGACGCCTGGAACCAATCACTAGTCTCCAGGTTATGATCTTCGGCACCCATCTCTTCAACGTAGTGAAGCTCATCTGCTTCGTTAGGCGCACCATCATAGTCTGCTAGTTGTGGCGCAAAACCATCGTCGGGGCCGCCAATATCGATTTCTATATCGTTCGCGGAAGTGGCGGCTTCATTGTGACTGACGTCTTCAACATCAATCATACCGAAAGATTCGTCATCCCCTTCAGCCATGAGCTCGTCTCTTGCATCCGAGTTAAAGTTTTGCATATCCTGAGCTTGATCAAAGTCCCCAAGCTCCATGTCTTCATCATCAGGTTGCGCGAGATCTAGGTCGATGTCAATATCCTCACCGAACCCCGGCTGGCCCATGTCGGTCATCATTTCCATTTCTTCGTCCGGCATCGTAAGGATGATGTACGACTAGGCGTGCGACGAGTCTCGCTTCAACAAGTACCACGTAGATACTTTGGGGGGTTGTATGGTTTTTCAGAGAATCTCCGTGGCAGAGCACCGCATATGAATCCGTTTAGGTCCAGAGATTATCTCAGGTCGGATAGAAGAAGTAACCACTGTAGTCACAAATGGCCCGCGTAATCTCCTATTGGGAGACCAGGTCAAAGCGGTCTGTACCTCGAAAGAGGTTCAAATGACCGCGATCCTTCAAATAAAGAAATTATTGGTATCTAGAGGATGATCACGGAAGGTCACCGGGGGCGTCGAACATAAGGTCTAGGCCGTCACAGGTAAATTTAGTATGCCGTGTTCGTCTTCTCCGCTGTTGGCGTAAATTTCAGTTTGCTGACAAAACCGGATAGACACGATTGGGGTAGGCGAAGGAAGAAGTGCAGTACTCGCATCGGTCGGTGCTATCGTTTTCGGGGAGGAAGTTATGCAGTCGACTTTTCGGGTGACTGTACAAAGTGGTCTGGAAGGTATGACTTTCAGTAGTAGAAAGGCGGATACGACACGATATGGCATCGACCAAGAGAAGAAGAGAGGCGTTGAATGCCCGACTTCACGCAAGGGTAGAAAAGAGGTGACAAATGCGGTCGCGTTCAGCTTGAACGTATCAAGAGATGCGGCGTATACTAAGCAGGAAACTAGGAAAGTCTTTCACCGGGAGATACGAAACGTTGGGGATGGATCGTGAAATGCGAGAATGTTCGGCTGTTGGTAAGTTAAGGTAGGAAGCAGCCCTTCAATTTCCGTAGGAGTACGGGAATGGAAGTAGTGATGGGATATTTATGGTTGTACTTCGTAACGGTATCTAGTAGTATCCATGAGCATTCCATTCACAATTAAATTGGTTGCGGAAACTTCAAGCCACACAGATGACATTGCCCCCCACTTGATACCTAAAAGGCCGTCCTAGCCTAAGCTCTGAACAGTACCTAAGCCAGCTTAGGTAAGCCAGATTCCAAGGTTTGCCTGACAGTTTCTGAGTTTTTATCCTCCAGCCACAACAAACAAACTGGGGGCTGGCCTAGCACTAGCCACGTTTACCTAAGCGGGCTAAGCTAGTAGTACCCTACATACAAGGGGGGCTCAGTCATGGAATTCCCCAAAGTTACAGCCAAAGCCCAGGAGAACAATTGGCTTCAACCGTGGGACCAAGCTGGCCGCTACTCACCACTCTAGCAATAATATCACTTCCCTACTAGCAGGATTAACCTGCGCATCAACAACCTCGCACCTCTTCTTTTGGTCTTCCTGCGGAATTGGCAAAGTGGTATCGGTAGAAGTACACTAGAGCAAAATGGTAATTGTTCAGCTCGTTCATTATAACCAGCTATGTACTTTGCTTGAATACTGACGCATGATTCCCGAATTAGGTCGTCCTAGCCGCATCCATATGTACGCGCGGAGGTAAAGCTGTCCTCTCGAGGCAGTTCCGTGAGATGCCTCGATCGAGAATCGAAGCCCTCCTTGCCTCGTTCCCCAAGCTGGCAGACGCCGGGACCCAGCACACCACCGTCGAGCAGGACAATGTCCGCTTCGTCTACCAACCCCTCGATGAACTCTACATGGTTCTGATCACGAACCGTCAGTCCAACATTCTGCAGGATATCGACTCGCTCCATCTATTTGCTCAAGTCGTTACGAGCACGTGTAGGAGTTTGGATGAGAGGGAAATCCTCCGAAATGCCTACGAGCTACTTAGCGCTTTCGATGAGCTGGTCACACTTGGCTACCGAGAGAACCTGACCATTAGCCAAATCAAGACCTTCCTCGAAATGGAAAGTCACGAGGAGCGCATCCAGGAGATCATCGCGAGGGTATGTCGTATATCCTTTTGGGCTTACGAGGGTCTTCGTACTTTTACTGATCCCTGAACAGAACAAGGAACTCGAAGCTACCGAGGAGCGCAAGCGTAAGGCTAAGCAATTGGAGCTCCAGCGGAAGGAATCCGCTCGGAGTGGTCGTGGCATGCCGCGAACACCAGTATATCCGACGTACACTCCACCGACCCGGCCAACACCTGCGGATACGTACGATTCTTACGAGGCTGAGAAGAACAGGACGACCAAGTATGATACCATTCGTCACTGAGAGACTTCGCAGCTAACAGGTGTACAGGGCACCAACTTTGAAGGGCAAGGGAATGCAGCTCGGCAAGAAGTCTAAGACGACGGACATGTTCGAGCGCGTCAGAGGAGATATTGGGGCGGATATCGACGATTCACCGCTAGTGCCTACAGCTCCCGCACCAACTGCCGCTGAGCCCGCTCCTCGCGCGTCAACTACTATGGATCGTGATGCTATTCATGTCACTATCAATGAGTCTATCTCGGCGAAGCTGACCCGAGAGGGTTCAGTTAACTCCCTCACCGTCAGCGGAGATTTGAGCCTCCGAATCTCTGACCCCAGCTTGACCAAGATCAAGCTCGATCTCACAGCGAATCCGTCCCATGGCGCCCAATTCCGCACGCATCCCAATGTAGATCGTGGTCTCTTCACGAGCTCTAAGGCTATTCAAATGAGTAATGTGTCTCGTGGTTTCCCCGTTAACAATTCGGTCGGGGTATTACGATGGCGAGCTACACCTAAGACGGATGATACAAGTGCCCTCCCCATAAGCTTCACAGTCTGGGTGAACAAGGGTTCCGAAGGCCATTACACGATGACGGTGGAGTATGAACTCACGGGAGGTGACGAGTTGAGAGACGTCACTGTTTTGATTCCTTATTCCACGAGCGAACCGTCTGTCTCCAGCTTTGATGCGACTTATGAAGTGTCGGGAGATAGCTTAGAATGGACGATCGGGACCGTCGATGAGCGAATCCCTAATGGATCATTCGAGTTCGATGCCCAGGCTGATGATGAGAACGAGTTCTTCCCCATGCAAGTCCGGTTCTCCAAGGCGTCGCCCTTCGTCGATGTTGATGTAAGTGACAACGGTGGATTTTTCGACTATCTAACAGATTTCGCTGACCCTTCATGCAGGTCAAGTCCGTCTCGCTACTGGAAGAAAACGAAGAGGTCACGTTCTCGAAGGACATCCGATCAGTGGCGGACACTTACTTGGTTGAATAGAGGTAATATAGGGACTAGGTCGGCGAATCAGAGGAGTAGGGCACGGAAATACCGTCATCCAAAAAGAAGGGCTTATAAGATGGATTCGTTCGGATAGAAGAAGCGAAATCATGACTAATACATTTTAGTCGGGCGCCCTTGTTGCTCTCAGCCTGACTATGTTAATGTCTAAGTGAAAACGTTCTATTTGATCTCGCCAGTTTAAATTGGTGCGCTAGTGCAGATATGAATGATTTATCTGTTGCGCGTCCATTTAGGAATTCGCACTGTGTCAGTAACTGGAAATATGTGTATCAGTTCAGTTGTAACACTAACCTAGGGATCCCCCCCACTGTATCTCACACGGATCTGTACTAACTATCAAGACCCGACTGGCGTGATTCCATTCTTGCGAGCACTGCAATATTGGTGTTGACGTTGACGCATTCTCTACCCGGGCAGGATCTCCAAAGGGCAGCATGTAAGCCAGTGTATGGTTCCTGTGCCATGTTTAGACCTTCCGAGAACGCTCTCCAGTTCTCTGCTCTTGGGCATCACAATGACTAAACCGATTGAGCTCAAGCTCTTTGCCGAGACACAACTAGACCCCAAGCCGCACGGTGGTCTTATTACCTACAATCCGAGTATCGAGCTCTTTGCGAGAGCCGCCGGCCCGACGAGCCTCCAAGTATGGCGGTCCAACGGTCAGGTTGTCGCCAAAGTCAGTCAGCGCGGCGAGCGGGAGAGCGTCCAGGCTATCCGTTGGAAAGCCGATGGTAACCAGGAACCAAACCGCCGCCTCGAATATACACTACATAGACTAACAGACATCAGGTCAGTTTCTAGCCGTGGGGTGGAGCGACGGCGTGGTAAGGTTGATGGGCTTAGAGTCAAGCAAGGCTGTCCATCAAATGCCCGTGTGTGATCCAACCACATCACAGATTACATGTATCGGTTGGGCTCGTAATCGTGCCGGTAGACGGTCGAATGCGCAGTCGGACCCTTCAATTTTAGCTTGGAAGGATCTTGCGTCTCGTGGCCTGGATTCCGACGATGTGAAGAGCATATCGGATCTTCCGAGGGACTTGACGTTTCTTGAAGTTGAGACTGCCCTGCCCAAGATAAGCCCTCTGCCGGTTTCGGGGGGTTCTGGGTGAGTCTTTGGTCGCAATTCTACTCCAATAATGAGTTGTGCTTACCCGAGATTAGCGATGACATGTTCGTCTTCACCACCAGAGCATCACTAGAGTTCTTATTTCGGCCGTTCTCGCCCCAAGACAGTGACAAGGTCGATGTCATGATTGTCGGCACCAACGATGGCCGTATACATTTGAGCATATACGACTCGTTTGTCATTGGTAACTTCAATTACACGGTGCCGCAGTCCTTAGGGGGTCCTAACTCCGTGCAACTTGTTTCCCATGCCTCTCACCCCGACCTGTCAACACATACGCTGGTCTTCAAACCATCTGGAGACGCGAAGCCGACGATGTTATATCTTGTCCCCATGGATCTCACCTTCGTGTACTCATCTCCTGAAAATCTGTCCCTCTTATCATCCAAGACTACGACCCTCCAAAAATTACTGCGTTATCTGAAGCAGGTCACGATGCACATGATCCACGAATGGCAGTCGACTCGAGAGCTTCCTAGCCGGTTTCTGAATAGCATTAACGAGACGTTGAAGGAAGCTGGCACGTACGGCGAGATGGGTATCAAGCAGGCATTATATCACTCCGTTGTAACCGGCCACAACTTCCCGGAGGTCAAGGAATGGCTAGTCGATCAACTGGCTGAGCGGGTTCGTGGTCAATCCGTTTCATGTTCGATCTCAAGGTTGACTGGTCTTCGCAGGGCCACAAGCGGTGGGACAAAGCCGTGGTGTCTGGGCTACAGACGCTTCGCAGCCTAGTGCACGAGAACTTCCTGCCGGCACTCGAGCGCATTGGTATTATACTTAGTCGCCTCCTTGGAATCGCTCGCTTCCACGAATCAAGAGAGGAGATCGGCTTCACCAGCGCACAGATTATCAAGGTTATGGACATTGTATCTTGCCTGATGCTTGTGGGAAACAAAGTGCTGCTTCTGGTGATGGAGGAACTGGATCTATTCCAGTCCTTCTCCTCTTGGCTCCGTCACGAGATCGATCGGCTCGCCTCTTCCTCATCCCCCGACGAGCTCACAGAGAAAGAAGCAACAATGGAGCACGGAAAGATACTGACTTACATTCAACAATACATGCCAGCAAGCCCCCTGCGATATTATCTCGGTAACGTGGCATCGGATGATGCCGATACGGACTGGCGACAGGCAGAAAGCGGGTCCTCCCTGCTAGACATGCTTGACAGGCAAGTTAAGAAACAAGAGTCCGGACAGCCTCACACGGGCGTATTCTCACAAGTCGAGTTCCTCTGCAAGTACGTGGACAGTAAGACAAATGTTGTATTTGAGGGGATTGCAGAGGCCGAGAAGCGGAGCGTTCGCTTCGGGCAACCAGCTAAAATCCTGTTGAATAAAAACATAGCCAAATTCGACGTCAGGATGTCCGCTGCGCAAACACCAGTAAGAAAATGGGCCTGCCATTCAGATTATGGTGCCGGAGCTAAGGGGTATTACAGGGTGCATTACAAGGTGCATTACAGGGCCTAACATTCACGGCGCTCACCACGGAGAGTCAAGAGAGCAATGGTGAGTTTAAAGCACATGGCTTACTTCTCGGCACTAACCGTGCCTTTAGTCTACATTTTCCGGACGGAGACGAATATAATAAACGGTATAAGCAGTCCAGTCACGACAGAGGTGTCATGTGTGACGCTTGGCAACGGAAGGGTCCTTGATCTAAAGTTTTTATACGACGACACGCTACTTGTTCTATGGGCTTCGGAAGGGATGTCATGTCTCAGGCCTGCCCCAATGCGCGAATCGTACTAACAGTGCAAGCAGATCTACCGTTACGCATCGTCAGAATACCTCACAGAGCCGACGACCTGGGCTTCCAGCCCTACCAGCCGGGAAGCGCAGTAACGCCTCACGTTCTCAGTAACGAGGAAGTCACAACCATGACCTTGAACATGGTGGTACCTACCGATCCAGGCTTCGTCCCCGTGCAGATGGAGGTGAAGGAGGCTCGTTCGGAGCGTGGGTACATCCCATCGAGGGTCTGCCTACTCGGCAGCGATCTACAGACCTATAAGATCTTCGCGCTACCGGATGACCCGTTCAAAGAGGCCGCGAAGAGTCGGGAAGATGACGTTATGATGCAATGAGACTTCCATGCTACGCCTCGGTTGTCCTCACATTGTAGGAACGCAGCGCACTGCTAAGATTGGGAAGTCCCAATATAATATCTAGTTCGAGACTCCAACGGAAATAAATTACTTATGCACTCGAAATCACCGTATCCAAAGCTCCACGCGCTATAGGGGAGGGTTTCCGCATCACAGCCCGTTCCTGCCGCTCTTCGCCCACTCTCTTAATACCGTCTTCTGGATCTTTCCGGTGCTCGTCTTGGGCAGTTCCCCGACGACCTCGACCTCCCTGGGCACCATGAACTTGGAGATGGCGCTCTGGTTCTTCGCCCAGTCGATCAGGTCTTGCGGGTCCAGTGTCTTGCCCTCCTTGACGGTGACGTAGGCCTTGGGCCGCTCGCCCCAGTGCGAGTCGGGCACCGCCACGACGCCGGCCTCCAGCACGTCGGGATGTTCCACCAACATGCTCTCGAGCGCGACGGAGGAGATGTTCTCGCCGCCTTTTTACGTCTCTCCACGTTAGCTTCATCACGTTCTAAAGCGAGCGAGAGTGATCTACCGATGAAAAGGGGGGAGACGGGTTTGGGGGGGGAGGGGACGTTTACCGCTGATGATGATATCCTTGGACCGGTCCCGGATCTGCACGCTGCCGTCCGGGTGCAGGACCGCGAGGTCGCCCGAGTGCAGCCCCCCACCGAGGAACAGGCTCTGCGTGGCCTCGGGGTCCTTGTAGTAGCCCTTGACGCAAGTGTTGCCGAAGAAGACGATCTCGCCGAGCTCCCTGCCGTCGGGGGCCACGTCGACAAGGACCCCGTCGGGCTGATCCGGCTTCACGACGCGGATCGGCAGGCTCGTGAGGAACCCGTGGCCCTGGCGCGCCATCCTCGCGTACCTCTCCGCCGCCGGCAGGCCCTCCCACTCGGGCAGGTGGTAGCCCTTGGTGATGGGCCCGTACGTCTCCGTCATGCCGTAGACGTGGACCGGGCGGAGGTTTAATTCGTTCTTTTTTTTAGCCATACTGTTAGCACACGCCTCCCCTCTTCTATATAGTACAGGAGAGGATATTACACACCATCTGTTCGAACAGATGAGCGGTTGGCGGGCTCGCTGCCACTGTGACCCGCACCGGCTCCGGCAGCCTCTCTGCTTCCTTGGCGGCGCAGAGGAGCGTGTTCACCGTCGGCGCGGCGTTGAAATGCGTTATCCGCTCCTCTTTCAGGAGCCGCCATATCAGGGGGTAGTCGACCTTCCTGAGGCAATAGTGCGTTCCGCGGACGGCCGTCACAGCCCAGCTGCTCGGGGTGATTAGCGAAGGGGCCCCAGCATCGGCCGGACACTAAGAACTTACGGAAACGTCCATCCAACTGCGTGAAACCTGTGCGCGGTTAGTGGCGTGTCTAGGAATAACGGTTGTGAATTCCTCACATCGGTAGCGTCCATAAATATCTACACCTCCCCTCGTGGAAGTTAAGGCCGGACTCTATTATGTTAGCCAACGTGGCGAGATACGCTCCTCTATGCGTATAGACACAGCCTTTCGGTCTTGATGTGGTGCCTGATGTGAAAGGGATGGCGAGCATGTCGTCCTCCTGGATGGTACGTATGGGCAGCCCCGCCCATCCTTTATTTCCCTGAGCTTGGTCGTATTTCAGCCCCTCGAGAATGGCGTCATCGAACGGTCCGCTAAGCTCGCCCTCGGTAGTATCGGTGTCCTATAACGTCAGATATAAGCTAGCTAGTCGGGCACGAGGGACAACTTATAATAGCAGCCGAACTAACATTGTCTATCATGAACGGCACGTTCGGATGCGTCTTCCGGTAGTCGTCCAGTAACGACACGTACTCGCGGTCCACGATGATCAGATCGACCTCGGAGAAGTCAAAGATATAGGTGACGTCCTCGGACTTCAACCTATCTCCCCTTTCAGAAAATGCAACTCTATATTTACCTCAAGTGGGTTGCGGGGGGAGAGACATAATTACCGGTAGTTCGCGGGCACGAGCACGCCGCCGCCGGCGACGATCCCGAAGATGGACTCCAGGAAGGCCGGCGTGTTCGTCGCAAGCACGCCGACTCGCTTATAACCGTGCTTCGCCAGATAGTACGCAAGTCCCCTCGCGCGGTCCGCGAACTCGGCGTACGACCTCCTGAGGATCTTGTCGTTGGCCGTCACGTGGTAGATGGCCGTGGCGCCGGGCTCGATGGCGGCCGCCCGCTCCAGGAAGAACGTCGGCGATAGCTGGTGTATGTGGTGGCTATGTTCCACTCCCACGGGCGAGTTCGTCGCTGCCCAAGGAGTATGGAGGAAATGGCCCAGCAGTGCCTCGAGGCGTGTTGTGGCTCCAGACATTCTAAGTCTACATAAGTTGGCAGATATAGCTGGTTTCGGATATATTGAGCAAAAGCTGATGGATTAGAATCGTAGATCTTGATGTACCTTTCAGATGGATACTCTATATTAACTGCATGGACGGGTATGGAGTAGGAATGGGGGCGGCAGGGAGTTACAGTTACCTTACCTCGGCACTCTGTAAGTGATGCTAAGCCATATATACCTGCATTAGTCTGGTCAAAATATACTCTTGCCGATTCATACAGTAATCTGGAGTTTTCGGGCATCAACGCGTGTTCCCCGCAGCATTACCCCCAGGAAGGAGCTTAGCTGGCCCCAACAAAAGACCCACATGTGGTAGACTTTGTAATCCTATTAAGGAGAAGGCGGTATACTATGACCAACACCCATCAGTCTGCTTCACTTTTTCTGTACCTGAAGCTTATTCTGACCCGCGTGAAGGTTTCGTCTGCTTCACTTGACATGCTGACTGCCACTGGTTGTCGATATAAAAGAGTTCCAAGAGGGCATGGAATTTCGGGAACACGATTCCCGGGGGTCGGCGTTCGGATGGTTTCGTAAACGTAGTACTAATTTGGGTATCAAGGCGAATAGTCGGGATGACTCCGAAAACATTAAGTTAAAGCCAAAATAGGAACCGAAATCAGCCTTCTTTTTCGAAGGCGTCATTTAGATAGCCAACGAAACTTTCCCGTATCCTGCCAGGCCCCAGGTTGCCTACCAATTCAAGACCAATGCCGCCCCTATTCAGTCCCATAAACGCTCTCCGTAGGCGCTGCAACTGGGGCAAGCCGACCTTGTTACCGGCGGGTAGTTCCACGATGAGATTTTCACCGTTGCCGTGTCCCTTGGATATCCTGATCTCGTCCCCGCCCTCGTCGCTCTGCTGGTCCAGTATCTGCTTGACGATGTCCTGCGTCTCGCGGTCGAGGTTGTAAAGGTAGTCGCCGCCGGCGTCCCGGCTCCTCTGCACGGTCGCCTGGTTCGGCTTGACCTGCTTCCGCGCCTCCCCCGCTATCGCTTCCCACAGGCTATCGAAGACCTGCTTCGTCTGCTCCTCGCCGTCCTCCCAGATGAGCGTGAACAGCGGGCTGTCCCAGCGCGTCATGGCGTTCGGCTCCTCGTACCGGAAGACGAGGTTCTCCCAGCTTTCCGGCGCGTACGCGCCTTCTTCGTCGGTGTTGTCGTCGGTGGTTGCGGACCTCTCCTCCTTCTCCGGCCGCCTGGCCAGTCGCTCTTCGTTCACCTCCTTGCTCCTCTCCTTGGAGCACCCGACCTGCAGCACGCAGCTCGGCGTCCGCACCGCCTTCGCCTCGCAGAACAGCTGGTATCTCCATCCCTTGATGTAGTTTAGGCCGTCCAGGATCACGATGTCCTTGTCGCTGAGCACGCGCTTCACGGCGCCGTATATGCTGGCGCGCGCATCCTTCTCGGAGGCGTTGGCTGAGCGCGTATGCGCAGGGAGTACCGAAAGATCGTAGACCGAGCGGGATATCGAGAGCGTCTGATCGGATATCAGGTGCAGGCGGTATTTAGGATTAGCAGCGGCGGAGGAGGAGGAGGCTTGTTTTATGCGCTCTGTTAAGTAGGTGTGCAACTGCTTTGCGCGAGTCGTCTTGCCGGACGTCGGAAAACCGGTTACTATGATGAGCTATTCACAAAATTGAGTGTCAGTCATGGAGATAGACCATTCAGTATATAAAGTTGCTTACGGGCATAGCTATAGTCTCTAGAACAATATCACTTTTCTACAAGAAGATTGCATGTGAAGAATGCTTGGAAACTTTTAAGTCGCTACAGATCGTTATCATCAATCGCATGTACTAAGACCCCTCGATCCGTCTGCCCCTCCCTCCCGCCATTAATCTATGTGGGGCCTACGAGCAGATGCCAAGAGAGGTCGCATCCGCTCTGGGTGCCAACCTCAACTTTGTCTCCTAAGTCCCCCTTGTATTTCGTGTCTGTATTTCCCATACAGACCATTCACATTCGTGTCAAACCGCATAGATCCTCGGGTTTCATAAAACCCCTTCCCGTCTAAGAAAAACGACAATGAACTTGCATCATCCGTCAACTTTTATATACAGATGTTCAATGTAATCATCCCTCAATCGGGGACATCGATAGTGGTGCAGTCCAGCTGGGAATAACTGACTATAGGTATACAAACTAGCGCCCCTCCCTTACTAATAAACGCCTCTCTACCTACTTGTGTCCACGACATAGCGACCAGCGATCTTGCCTTCCAACATCAGATCATACACACTCTGCAACTCTGAAAGCCCCACGACCCTGGATAAGGATGCACGTCAGCAATTGCTCGTCACGGCTCGGAAAACGTATGATACGTACTTGTATGGTGCCTTGATCAGACCGCGTCTGAAGAAGTCGATTGCTTCGGCGGTGTCTTGACGATTACCAACGTAGCTGCCTTTGATGTTGACCTCTCTATGATGGCCACAATCAGATAATACTCGACATATGGCCGTTCAGAGGGACTCACCTGACAACGGTATCGAATACTGGAGCCTTGATGAAGGCGTTTGCAGGAAGTCCAACGCAGACAATAGTGCCCTTGCTTCTGATGTACTGGCTCGCCTGCTGGAACGGCTTTTCGCTGACGGCGAGCAGCAAGACGGCGTTCGGCCCCAGGCCGTCGCCGGACGCCTTCTTCACGTCCTCGACGATATCCTTGGATGTCGTGAAGTCAATGTAGCTCTGAGCCCCGAGCTCTGTGCAGACTCTCCGCTTGTCCTCGCCGCCGTCGATGGCAACCGGGTGGAGCCCCATCGCCTTTGCGTACTGGATGGCGAAGCTGCCGAGGCCACCACCCGCGCCCACGATGGCGACATGCTGGCCGGGGCGGGCGCCCGACTCCTTGAGGGCCTTGTAGACGGTCAGCCCGGCGCACAGGATCGGCGCGATCGCCTCTAGGTCGCAGTCCTTCGGTATCCGGGCGACGTGCGCCGCCTTGCCGATGGCGTACTGCTGGAACGACCCGTCGACGGTGTAGCCCGACAGGGTCGCGTCGCCGCACAGCGACTCGTTCGACTGCCGGCACTGCACGCAGGATAGGCAGGAACCGTTCAGCCATTTTATACCCGCGTAGTCGCCAATCTCCACGTCCTTGACGAGCGAGCCGCGGGCGACTACGACGCCGGCTCCCTCGTGCCCGCCCACCAGGGGCATCTTTGACGGTAGCGGCCAGTCGCCCTTGACCGCGTGTAGATCCGTGTGGCAGACACCGCTGTATTTGATGTTAATCAGAACCTCGTCCGGGCCCGGTTTCGGCACAGGGATCTTTTTGTAGATAACAGCTGCAGGCAATCAGTGAGCATACATTGCGAAAACACATAGCGGCCATGACGGGCGGCTCGTCACTTACGGCTACCCTTCTGCTCCAAGACTTGGGCCCATTGTTCCTCAGGGATGACCGGTAGAGCTGTAGATGACGCTTTCCGTGAATTCGGTGGGACAGGGGCGTAAGCATGGTGGTGTGAGCAGAGCATAGTCGCGCCTGACGCGTATAGCTTTAGGGGGCTGGCACTGAAGCGCCGTACGCATAGGCTAGCCCGTGATAGCAAGGGGGGACCTCGAGTAGTTGCCTTTATGCTCGTCCTCAACACGCAGCCGCCCCTACTCAGGCTCTTTCCTGCGTTCATGTTGCGTCTGGCGGATAAGGTCTAGTTTTAAGACACCTAAGGTATAAATAAGGAGCCGGGACTCTAGCTTTATGTTCATAGGGAGGCGCGGGCGTTGCGCCTTTTATATCGACACATACATCCTCAGGCTGCTTCGTCGTGATCATCGCATACACAGAGGTAGGCCGTAGGACCGTGGTGTGTTTATGGGCGCGGTCATGGGTGCAGTGGCCCACTTAAGTTAGGACACCATACGTCAGGTCGCTGGGGATATCGTACGATGGTCGAAATCCGCTGTGGGCAACGGAAGTCTCGATAGGACTCTTCAGCCGCACCCCGCAAACTCCATCACATCGTCTGCAGGATGCATGCTGCTCGTTCCAGCCCCGTCAAAAGACACAGGCTAACCAGTCGGTCTTTCGTGAACGGATCTGCCCGCCGGTATGTCAACCAAAGGTCGACGCCCTCACGATCAGGGGAAACATGTATGGGCAAATCCGCATCTCCCTCTGCGTCTAGGGCTCGGAGTGAATCGCAAACGGCGGAATGGGCTTCATGGCTGGAGAGGAACGATGCGCCTCCTGGGTTCCCGACACTAGCCCTCCAAACGGCTATCGCAGGGGGGATGGGGCCCCTGACGACTGAGTAAATCCTTCAGAAGGGGGAGATCCGGCCAGAACTCCTGCAACTACCGGAACCAAATGAAGCCACACATCTACCAGCTACGAAATGCAGCCGTTCGACCGGACGACGCGTGATAGGACCCAAAAAGGGGGCTCGCGTACTATGGGATAGAGAAATCGGACAATGTTGGGCCCGGGCATCGCCGCGGTGCTGGTTTCCGAGCGGAGCAGGCATAGCGTCTACTGTAACCGGGGGATTCCGACCCGCACCGCCCACGTCGGCTGGATGATCCCTACCTTGGTAGTTAATCACAAGCTTCTTCCCGCTAATCCTCACCATTAAACCGGACATATCTCATCGCGGCATGTCCGTCTTAAGAGCGGTACCAACCAGCTGGACCGTCATGGGTAAGCGACAAGGCGGGTTTCCTTGCGAGGCGACAAGAGGCATACGAATGTGACTAAGCGAACGCGAACTTCCCACGTTGAACGCCCTGAGGGGAACCATTCCCTAATAAAGCACAAGTTATACTACTCAACGGTACAGAACCCATTGACCGATTTCGTTGTAACTGAAACGCCGAGCGAGGCATGTATGTACGACGCCAGAAGAGGGAACTCCGTTCACCCTAACGTACCCCACGATATACACGTATATCCGACGAGTGAGCGTCTCCACGAGGAGGAACGCGGGGAAAGCTCTGCGTTTTGATAATGCGGGTACTCTGGGCTGGGACCCTAATCCTTACTACGAGAACTCTCTCGCCTTCGACTTTCGTCACGACGTCCTTCACAGAAAGCCATGCCACGCTCCATAACGGGTTGACTGACCGGTTGAGAACGTACCGGCTCTTGCATCGGTATATGGGCTTCGTAAGCCTCTAGCTAAGCGTCTCGGTTGACGGTAAACATGTTGGCAGTTCGAAATACAACCAGTTGTCTCTACACGATTGCGAGGCAAGACATCTTGAAAATCAGATGGTTGTAAGCCAGAACAAGATCGTTCAAAATTACTGGCCCACTTAGCGAACGTATAAGCCCTTCCGAAATTTTGAGATTCCGATAACAGCCCCATTCGCTATGCACATCTGCCTTTTTGTCCTTCGACTCCAGGGAGTGATAAGTCCAGCTTGGTAGTGAATACGACGCACCTGATGAACGCCTAAATCCCATGACGTCTACCATAATATTACACTGTGATAACAATTATAATCACATGCGTCATTTGACCCGAGCCTCCTTTACCATCGTCATGGTGGTCTTCGTTGAGTTTATCTCCGGCCACCAACCAACTTCGTCGCCTCCTCATCTCCCTCATCATCACTGAATTTGTCCCCGTCCTCACCGACAGCGAATATTGTCTCACCATCAAATGAGTCTCGCGGGGATTCTTGCTTCGGCGGTGCCCGAGTTGGCTGCGACGCCTGCCCCTGCGATGCAGCGCTTGCGGCATTTTCCGGTTGCGAATTCGTGCTTCGGGTCTTAGCACCGATTTGTGCCTCCTCATCATCCGAATCATCGGGCGCGCCGATGTCAGCGAACTCGAATTCGCCGTTCTCATCTTGAGCGATCTCATCGCTCATGGCGAATCTTTTGTTATTGGCCGTCGGCCTCCACACGTATGCAATCCAGGCGACATCGGCGAAGTAGACCAAATTAAGCCATCCGTCAAACACAAACCACCGGGATTTCCAATGGAAGGGGACGTAGTCTGGGTCGTTCACGGAAGCAAATGTGAACGAGTTGAAGAAGGTGAAAGCGAAGATGACGAGAATGCTGATTAGGATGCACCACCACAACTTTTTGTACATGGCCTCCTTGACAGTCTGTTTCCGTTCTCGAAGGTCCTTGAGTGTAAAGTTCAGGGAATTTAGAGTCCACACGTAGAAAGCCGTCAAGGTTGCTGCCAACGGAAGCACAACGAGAAGGAGGAATGGGTCTGTAGGCGGACATTAGGATGCGAAAAAGAGAAGCTGCATTGGGCCGGAAACTTACTGGCAGTATCAGGTGAGACCAACAAACTGGTGATAGCATAGGCCAGGCCGAAGACAAAGTGTGCGATGGCTAGCCATCGAACCCATACCATAGTCCGACCTAGGGATGGTTTGACAACACCGTAGCCCATGCAAACGATGAGCAGCAGGAAGAAAGAAAATGAGTTACGGAAAGCATTCAAGACAGCGACCATAACCAAGAGGACCTTAGCAGCGATGTTAGAACCGTGTTTGTTCAAGTAATCTAAGACTAGTCAGCGCGCGGTCGAGCGAAGGCAGCAAAAGGGGAGCTACCGTAGAAGCCCCAGGTCATCAACATTTCGACGACTAGGAAGACAAGAATGGCAGTGATATAGTTTTGGACCGGGACTAGAAAACGTCAGTCGAGTCTTGGATAGTCATATCCCACAAAACTTACGGATATCGTATCTGTGTTGATAGTAGAGGAAGCCCCAAAACCTAGTGGCAGTTAGCGGATGTTGCTCAAGCATCATGCGTGAGGGGGGCTATACACAGCGACCAGGGCGTATAGAATTGTGATGCCTCCGTAAAAGGGAAGCTTCGGGATCTGGGTCGCGGGAAGTTCGCCGTATGCCTCACGGAACTCGATTATGCCGGTGAACTCGGGAGCCGAATATCCGTATGCCGCAACACAGTAGTAGCCAGTCTTGGTGATAGGATACTTGATCGGTTGGGCAGAATTGAGATGGACGGCTTGAGTGAGAATCACATTCCCAGACTTCTCAGTCGCGTTAGGTGCAAGGAGCCATTCGCCCACATGCGATTCCTCGCAAAAACCATTCTTGACGGCGTCAGGATCGCAGATGTTGGTTTTCTGGGCATACTGTAAGCTAATATCCCGAAGGAGGTAAAGCATCTTGGAGTATTACCATAGCAGAATCAGGCTGGGGGTAGACTCCAATCAAGTCGTAGTCCTTCCATTCAAATATGATCAAACTGACGATAGGGTCCTCAACATCTTCGAGTGTAGTATTCGGAAATACAGCAAGTATGAAGGGGTCTACCGGACCTCCCCAGGCACTCCTACTATACATTCCTAGCGACCACAGCTCAGTAAAGGATCGTAGCAACGGTCTAAGAGGGCAAGCATACCGGCGCACTTCTCGTCATTCCCGGGGGACTCGTCCTATATCGCGATTACGTCAGTTTAGCCAACATGAATAGCGTACAAGTATCTGATTAACTCACTATCTTGACTTCCAATGCTTGAGCTGTCCATAAAGACAGGCCCAGCAGGAGGGATGCGGATAACCACCGCTTCAACATTGTCGGATGATGGGGTTTGGCAAGGGTAGCCGCGCAAGGCAGCCTAGGAGAGTTAAACTGCTCGCAATGCTGATAAATGAATGATGTATGTCCGTTTCTCGAAGCCGTCAAGGATCGTAGCGGTATCCTTAGATACGAGTGGCCGTGAAAGATATGGCAGATGTTAAGCCCTCTGCGAGGGTACTGACGACCGTTGCCAAATTTAATAGTGGTAGATACTTGAGTAAATTCGGTATTCAGTCGCGATAGAGCTCATCATGGTAGAGCTACGGTTACTCGGAGAGGCTGCATAGGTGGATACCGTACATAAATGTGGCTTCTTAATTAATTACTAAGTACCTAAATGACAGAGGTTATGCATGTTATGCATGTTATGCAATTTAAATGTCATAGGCGCCTTCCCAGCCAGGTCAGCATTTTGCATGCCGCGAAAAACCCTCAGGCTCGAAAGATCGGGATCTGCATACTGCATAGCATTTATACAATGCGCCATGATGACGGGCTCTGGTCTCTTAGATACGATAAGATAAGAAAGCGAAAGCAGACCGATCTACCTTCCAAACCATCTCCCGTTCCGCTTGGGATGTAGAACCGCATATGGAGTCTCCAAGCCCACCTGGGTGCTCTATGCAGACCTGAGCCGCGCCGCTTTAAGCCGGAGCCTGGCCGCAGACTATCCTACCGCGGCCGCTCTCGACTGCTGAGACTGCTCTTACGCTGGCAAGCTATTTGAGTGACCCTATCTAGCTGATGTCGCACTGATTTGATAAGTCTACATCTATAATTTACTGGTCTCCGTCCTAGGATCTTTGGAAATGCTCTCATTTTACCGCAATCTTCTCATTGCGAATCACGTTGGCTGGGTGCGAGACCTCCCTGTCTGATGGATCACAACGATAACTGTCGGCAATAGCATTTTCCAGGTGCACTGCTATGGGAAGTAGACCGTTTGTCTGACCTACTCCTGGACAAAACTACTATCATGCACATCCCAAAACTTGCGAGAACATACTAGCCCTGTTTATATTCTGAAAATTGCGAGCTGGAGCCTCTGCAGGAAGAATTCATATAGGCTGCAAATCTATTCTGTAATGGTCAGGATCCAGTATTGGTCAATAATCTTCGGCGTCGTTCAACGAGTCAGTACGAGACTAAGAACATACCATAACCCAGATAGAGATTGGTGCGAGCGGTAATGAAGGATTGCTGTTAACACCTGTGAATTCCTAGGACCATAGCTCATTACGACTCATAATGGCATCATGAACACTTGCCAGGTGGATTTGGCAACATTCCTGCACAACCCGAGTGATATGTAAATTCTTGATATAACGAGCCTGGAAAAGCTGCTGACAAGAGATTTAACGTTAACTGTGTCCACACGACTTGTGCTTCGGCACTGAAAGCCAAACAACCAGTATCGTAATCGTGTATGCGGTCGTGGGCTGACTAGTTAGTATCGTCCAAACGAAAAACTGATAGATGCGTCAGTTAGCCGTCTGTGCTGCACTGGAAAACAGCCATGCCAGTTTTCAAGTTGAAGCAGCATCAATCAGGTTATGGTAGTGATGGTACTCCGTATTGCTCTCGCATGCTGGTGACCGGCACTAATCTTTATGATTCCGAAAATCCCCTGACGATAACCTCCAGAGAGAACCCCTGCATTTCTGCCTTACGCCTGATTTTCTGGGGCCCTGCGAAACGGACCGGTCATGGAAGTGACCATTCTCTAGTAATCAAACCCTATGGTTCGGACTGTCGACCGTCGTTGCATCAAATGTCTGGAACAGGAAAGAGCACAGGATTTGGGAGGCCAAGTCCAACCGTAGTTAGGTGGACCATCACACGACCATAGATGTAACTAAAGCCTAAAAGTTTTGAACGTCGACTGAGTAGATCTTCGGCGATGCCGAAACAAATCGTTCCTTCAGGGGCGCTTCCACCCTTGCAGCATCGAATTAATGAGATCATTCTGGATCTAGATGCTTGCAGGCAAGGCAGATTGCCTTTACGAGCCAACGGGGACAGTCCGCTTGATGTTCCAGCGCAGTCTTGGCGAGCACACATTTCTTCGTACAATTCCGGGCGCTTAAGACCCTTGTAAGAATTGTTCGTAGAAAAGTCCACCAGGTCTGGAGGTTTTCCCGCCTTGCCCGGGCAGTGCTAGGCAGCTAGCCCATAGACAATCGAGCAGGATTTCTTCGCTGTTAGTTGACGTCTGCTGACTTTAAGGCCGTTACAAATCTAGACAATTAATTTGATCTTGATTTTTAATGGTTGGGCATCTCCAACATATTGCCCGGGGACAGCCATAAAACTGTTTAAAACACAAAATTAAGTCTTTGAGCTTCAAGCCTGGCCAGAAAATTCGAGCTAGATGAAGTCGTCTGACCATATCACATAATCAACTTCCGGCTCGCCTCTTAACCCAGACATTGCGCAAGTTCCAGTTTCTCACGTACGAGTAACTTCCTGCTCAATTGCGGTATTTTCTATCTTTAAAGGATTGGGCGAAGGGAATGAAAGCTCAAATGAAAGCTCTGGCAATTAACAAACAATACAGCTATGCCACACGCCCTGCGCCCTTCATTCCGAACAATTCAACGCTCTCGTTGTTTCTTTCTCTCCCTTTTTCAAATTTAGTTTTGTTTTTAATATTTTTGAACCATCACAGGAGCTTCAATATATCGCCCTCCCTAACCGTACTAGTCTGAAAGAACCCAGCAAGTCTTGCTGCTGTGTTTGATGATGTAAAGCAGGCACCGTGGTATGGAATGTGCGCCGAGCACACCCATGAAAAGCAAGGGGTAATGGCTGCAGAGGAAGAGGTGCCATATGCCGGCATCCCTACGGAATGATGCACACTGGAGAAGCTCACTTTCGTGCCTGTCCTAGGAGTGGGTCCGTTCTACCTACAATTAAGGTGGTTCACTCTCAAACATCTTTTCGAGATGTATGGGCGAATAGAATATAATATATGCAGGAAATCTCCAATTTTTCGTTTTAGCTTGCCAGGACGGTGGCGAGTGGTTTTAATCGAGTTGAAATAAACATAGTAAAAAATCAAAATTACGACTGCGTATTTCCTCCAGGAAGCCCTGCTAGCTGGCCGCAGAGGCAGGAATTCGCAGGCGCTTATCCATTTCTTCCTATTTATATGAATATTCTTCTCTTCCTTCAAACACTGGGATCTAGCATCCCTTGCGTGTATCCTGCTTCGACAACTCGTGAATGGAAACACAGCTTCGACGGATTGTCGGAAATTGACTGCCGCTCTAGCCCCCAAGCAACTGACGCCAATTGCTCCATCCGGTGATTTTCTGATGGCCTAGGCTAATGATAGAACTTGGTGGAGTACGGAGTCGTGTGCGTTGATAGCGGCTGATTATCTGTAGCAAGTTGAAGCTCGGTAATCCCAGTACGACCTGCTCATGTTCGATGATTGAAGATCCTTTCCCAACCCCGCCGGGAAAGAATCACAGTAATGTTTTGGAAGCGGGCCTCCTGCCCTGCATCACATCTTTTCGTCTTCTTGGGTTTGCTATTTTTCGGGAAGACACCAACACTCTCTGCGCGTAAAATCATGAGAACAAGACGGCCCAATCATTCACAAAAGGCCATAATATCCATGGCGATGCTGTCTTGCGGGTATGAACAATGTAAATGTGTTGAAGTTTATTCTAGGACATGTCTAGCGCCTCACGCCCCCGTATTTGTTTTCGACGTCACCGGCTAACGTGTGTCATTGCTCATTTCACTTCGTCAAGCCGGGCAACTCTATCAGAGCGTTCTCAAACAAGGGTACCTCCTAAATAGTGAAGTCCTCCTCAAATTCCTCACGCACTTCCAAGACCTCGCCACCTTTAATGGGCTCGATTTCCATCTCAATTACCAGAGGATGGTCGTAATATTTCCGGGAGATGCCAAGCTCCGCCCGAATCGCCTTCTTGATCTGCTTGATCATGGATCCGAACTCCGTCTCCTCGCCCCGAAGTATCTGCTGCTCGGCTTTCAAGCCGGGGCCTTCGACTATGAACAGGAGCCCTTTCACGTCCCCTTCTAAGGGCAATTCGTCGAGGAACTGTTGAAGGGAAGTCTCTTCGAGTTTCCGTGTAGGTTTCCAGTTCTTGTACGAGAATACCGGCTTACGCGAGGTGACAAAACGATACAGAAATTCAATCCTGGGAATGCTGCGATGTGGCGGGGGCGGAGGGTCTGTTGGCACATCCCCTCGGCCGACTTCCCCAGTGCTGTGGGGGGCGGGCGAAGCAGGAACGGGTATCGAGGTATGATTGTCACGGCTCTTATCTGTGGTCTGAACAAGTTCGCTAGGGTTTGACCCGTGTCGGGGGTTGGCGGTATCGCCAGCGGTTTCCTGATGTGGCGCGTGAGTCAGTACGCGATACGATTGTATCGAAAACTTCAGATTAAGGGAATTGGTGGGCATGAAAAGCAACTATAGAGCCAATTACGAATACCCTTACTGAACTGTTATTATCTCTGCGACTCTGGTTTGATGTTGGACGGTCCCAGTTGTCGTCGTCTAAAGCTGACATTGATATCTCGTATTGTCTGCCAGTAACATACAGGCGTTCGGGTCGGTCTCTTTCAACATCGTATGTCTTCTTTTGCCGAGGAGATCTTCGCTTTGTGGCAGGATCAGGAGATTGGTGTGTCGTCTCCCTGTGACTGTCGTCTTGAGTAGTCGTTTTGTACGGCTTCTTGGGCCGCTTCGCCTGTCGGCTCCGCACTCCGTCACCAGTGGAATCGCGGGACTGCCTTTTGTTTGATAATTTGTGACTAGCTAGCGGTGGTGGATCCTATTCTGTCGTAAGAAACTTCCCTTGAAGTATATCTCCCCTAAAATGCGGAGTACGAAGCAGTGGAGCAAATACGGAGAAAAGACTTATGCGTGGGACGAACCATAGCCTGCTCTGAGCCGGTGCCATCAGGCACGTTGTAGATGTCATCAAGAGTCTTTCGGTGCTCATTAGAATTATCATCCTGCGTGACGGGGTTTTGGTGCGTATTGTCCGGCCTTGAGGAAGCACCTGCGGAGACTGATGGACATGGTTTTCTAGAGTCACATATGAGTAACCACCGTCTCCGAAAGGCAAACAGGGATAAGGGAAGCATACGGCGAGGTGCCTGAGGCGGGGCCAGTCTCCAAGGCATCGACATCGATAGGCTCCTCAGTGCTGTGCCCTCTGCGATCTGGTTCGGCAGACCCTGCCTTGAACTTGTTCTTGTATTTGTTGTTGCGGTGCTGCTGTTCGTTCAGCCGGAAAAAGAGCTGTAGCATCAATTCTTTTATCCTGGTGTAGGTCAGATAGGGCGCATGAAGGCGGGAGGTATGACGGGGAAGCTCACTTGCGATGGTCCTTAGAATATTGTAACTTATTGTGGTTTGGTGCAGAGGTGTCGTCGGGCCACCACATAGGCCCATTTCCCGCCCTTTCCAGGTAGTCTTCCGTCATTTCGTTCAGACCACATTGATGTTCCGGGGATCTCCAGTCATGCAGACTGGTGCCAGGAAGGCCGCTTCTGGTGGTGAATTTCTTTCTAAAAGCCCTCACGTCAGCGGTAAAAGCTGCGCAACGGGTCAATTCTGGGTCGCCGTAGTCGAGAGTTTCTCGAATTGCGGTGATCTTCGGAAGATTTGCGGCTGGTATTTTGGGCGACATACTCATCGTGAATGATGGAAGAAAGCACCAAAAATTGTCTTCATAGAATCTCTCCAAGAAGAATTCTGCCTCGGCTTATGTCTCAAGATTAGGATTGGGATCTATGGAAAGCATTAAAAACCCCTCCCACGCAGGGGTCAGACACTGCCAGTTTTGGCAGATAACAGGTATTACGAAGCGATTTTCTGCCTCGTCTGTTGGGGGACTGTCAGGAATACCACGCCGAGGTCCATCATAACAGTGATATAAACTTGCACACGCGTCATACGCTGAATATTAACCTAAACGGAAGAAAAGCAGATTCGAACAAATAAACCCAATTTTTTAAAACTATATGCCGCCAGATTAGCGTCAGTTGAACTTCTATTGAATGTTGTAGATACTGTGAAGTTCGGGGTCATGATAGATGATACCTCTTGGCTTTGTCATAGGTAAATAGCTAACAGAACCGTAAGCCACCCGCTAATGTTTCTACTTTGAGCAAGTCAATCCTTCGATGTCATCCTCCTTTGTACACTTCAGCGCATTCCTCTACCCTAGATATCCTCAGGGAGGGCGCCGAACCTGGTACGCTGCCGTATAAAAGTTGGTCACCTTCATCCCATCCGGGACACTAGATAGTCTGTTTCTCCTCCACTTCTCTTATTCCAATTCTCATATGCCCCACTGCTTGAGCTCTAGAATTTTGATACCATTTCAGTACCTCCTTATTGGACCTCAAATATCGTTGCTGCGCCTGCCAATGGAATACAATACGGGGAAAGGCATCACCATCACCACCGTCTCATCCAATCCATCAGCCATAAACATGCATACTCTTGAAATAGCAATTGCATTCACCATTCTTTGCGGATTACTCTTCCTTTTCACCTTGGGTAAGAACAAAACACTGACCGACCCTTTAAGATACCAATTTACTGATAGGCACAGGGTGCTACCGTTTCCTTGTGCTACATGTCGCTTCTTCTACTCCTGCACAGCCGGTCTCACCAGCCATGATGTTGATGTCTTTGGGTCCTATCCGATTAGATTTGTCTTCTCTTCGTGACATGCAAATCACAGGTCTGTATCACACCTCATCGGAATGAGTGCTTTCCACTGACGTGCTCTGGACCAGGCGGTTATCTTAAATATGAGGACCCACTAAACAATCACACTATCCGATATAATTTTAGGGCCCGACACTAATTAGCTTGATGGAAGCTCACCTGACATTTCCAGCAGCCGCAAAAGCCGACTTGCAATCCTACGATCGACGGTCCTATGGATTCGAGTTACATCTTGTCTTTGTTCCCATCGCCCACATCCTTACCTAGTACCTTTACCTCCTGCGGCATGGGTCCACCTTCGGAACTGAGCTCCATGAGGCCGTCTCGGATATGCACAGAACTTCTGTATTAGTCGTCAACGAATTGACATTGAGTCTCTAGGACTACTGTGCCTATAAAACATTGGACATAGTAGTCTCAACGCTCCATTGTTCGCGTTGGCTCGTCAATTGACACTTCCCAGAATCCCTTGATTCCCCCCTTCTTCTCCTCTTTTTTCATTTTCATTTTTTTCTTCTTTATTTAATGCTGGAAATGCGGAGGGATTAGATAAGATTAGAAGAGGGCTTTAGGGCATGGCGGCCGTTTCAAATGGAGAAAGGGTACCGAGTTAGTCAAGCTGCTTAGGATTAACTCTATTCATTCTTTATCAATAGACAACCATTAGACTAGATTTAAATCGAGAATATACGATTAGCTCTCGCCTAGAGTTTGATAGCATTCATTCGACCTGTATGCAGACCCAGTATATCGCCCTGACAAGTTGTCTTAGGATATGTTGATAGAATTGGTGATGAGAATGCTTTTCCTTCTCTGTTTCGGAGCTTTGAGTGGCTGCCTGTTGACGAAGATTTACATGTAAATGTATGGTAATTAAATTCGAAGCCGATTTTATGTCTTTCGCTATTAAGCCAAGTAAATGCACTAGATTCCACTATATGGCCCTGGTGTTTGCTGATAACCACTGTTGCTCCTCATTAAGTCGGTATAAGCGCCTAATCCCAAGTTAGATTCCTCCAACGACGGCAAAAGTCAGCAGAAACTCGCGGTTTTCAAGTAATTGCAGACCGAATACCGGTTGACCAATTCCCCTGCAGCTTCCCGCAATGCGTTAGGCTACCACATCTATGGCCACTTGCTGTGTCCTTCGAAACAATTAGAGCAGTACAGTGTAAGATGGATCGAGATAGAGAGGCCATGCAGCGTCGCACAGATTGTAGAATTGGTCAGTCAAACGTAGGATTTGGGTGTTTGTGTGTAGGAATATATATAAGCATATAACGCTTGAACTACAAAAACAGTTCGAGCCCCCGATCTTTTGCCATAATCCAATATTATGTCTTTCTCGGTAGCTTTTCTCTTACAACTCACGGGGTATTTTCAGTTGGTTACCTCCAACCGCCTCACACTTTTAAGCAGCGCTTTATCTTATCCCACTTGTTAAAAGTGTTCGGCAGCTTTAAGCAGCAGCGAGGAAAGCGGAAGGCGTTATTTCTTAACATATTCAAGCTATGTTTTAATATCTATACAACCGCGTAAATGGCTTCAAATGCATTAAAACCGCGTTAGTTATCATAAGATAGTAAGATGGTAAAGCTTACGATAATTGTTGTTGCTGCCCTGATGTTATTTCCTATACAAGTTATATGGGGAGATACATACTAGCCGTACTTGGGAAATAATGGGCGGGTGGAGGTAACTAACTGAAATTACCCCTGTGAGTTGTAGGTCGTTCTGATAGCTCTGTCTGCCCGACAAGTATCTCCCAGACCTCATAGCTAGCAGCTCTCTGTAACACCCTAAGTGATTCCTATCGTACATGGACAGGCTGCACATTAAACGAGATGTTAAGATACTAGTTACCTCCAGCATAATTCATTATCGTGCTTACGTTGGCAAGATTGTAGTATCAAGCCACTTTACTAGCGGGATGACAGTACAGCTTCCAATATTGATCTTGCAATAATATTGAATCTTTTCAATGAAACCGTTGAAAGCTCGTTGCTCCTCTACTCAATGTACTTTTGATAAGCAGTGAGAGCGTAGGCAGTGTTCAGAGATGGGAAGTCAACCCATTCAGTCCACAGTGGATCAATTGTTGGGGGCTTCATCTTCTGTAGTCCCATCGCCTTCCCTTCAACGTAGGGTGCATGAATGATGTAGTGCAGCCTGGCATTGTTCTTTGAGAGGACCTCACAGCGCGATGAGGGGGCTGAGAGGGATCTGCAGCTTGCGGTCACCCGAACCGAATAATTAACGAGTCCGATCATTGGTGGTAACTAATTACTCTAGATAGATACGTCGATGAATTCTGAAGCCGTTAAAACCCTCACTAAGAAACGAGGGGTAATTGGGGGGATATACATGTACTGCTCAGGGCAATTTCAGGGCGAGAGTTCGAGGATACCAAGCGTCTCAACCCCTACATCTTTGTGAGCACTTCTCTCCGAAAATGAGGCCAGCAGCCGACCAAATGTTTCGGCAAGATGAATCACCGAGAACAGGGAGCGCAACGTGCGTTCACGGGCCGAACCAACAGATCGGGCTCGCAGACGCTATTGCAACCAAGTCAGATGTCGCCTATTGCAGCGTAGGAGACCCACTAGGGAAAAAGGAGGACATTTGCTAATCTTTTAGCGCATTGAATTCCTATGAATTCAGAAGAGAGTATTCGTGGGCTTAAATCGTACGGATTTGACGACATTGCCCTTTAAATGGCGAACATCGGCTGCAACTTTTGGCTCTCGCATAGAAGTTCACATCTTAATTAACGAAGAACTGAAAATTGCAGCTATTGAAATGGCCATACATTTTTCTGTTACTTTAGTAAGTTCGCGACATAGGAACTTCAGAGACCGACCTCATTCGGCCTAATGCTTTAAATATTTGCTCTCGAGAACGTTTCCCTGGCTGTCTGAAGCATGATCTTCTATACATACAGTTCATATAAGTGAGTACGCCGTCCAGCTTCGTCGCTAGGCACGACTATATAAAGTTGGCCACCCCCAGCCCTTCAGAGCCTAACGTTACTCACTGCTCACTCCTCGCCCAATCCTCTGCAGCTTCAGGTTTTCTTTAGTCTTATGGTGCCATTCAGCACTCTGTTGTACAGAACCCGAACATCGCTTCGCATATCGATTGACTTCGTAACTATGGACACCACCTTCATGTCACTCACTGCATCAGCCGTAGCTACGATTCTGCTGGCCATTGGCTTTTGCCTTTTATGTAGGCACCGGTCCCCTCCACTGCTCTTTGAATGTAAGAATATACTGAGCTCCGCTTTACAGGGCAAACGGGTCCCTCACGCTACAACCGGCTCTTCCTTCTGCAGCCTCTTCCACCTCATGTTCTCCACGTACAGCTTCTACCACGATTTATCCTCCCTGAGCCCCCCGTGCACCTTGTACTTTCTCTCCTCCTTAGAAGACCCTATCTCACCTGAGCTGAGGATGTGTCGCTTCCTCATGTTACCGGTAGCCACTCAGCACGTCCTCAAAGACTGAGCGCCGCAGGTCTGTGTTGCCTTTCCCCGGAATCTGCACCCTGCACTGACCCGCCCCGAACCAGGCGGTTAGCATAACTATGACAGTACAGCCGACATGCATACCAGCGCGATGTATTTCGAGGCCCGCCGCCATGAGGCTTGTTTGAACCCGGTGGGGCTACCTTCTTCTTTTTTATATATATATATCTTTGCAATGTTATCTTAGCTCTCTTTAAATTTGTGGTATCATTTTATTTATCCATGTTTAAACTTGCATAGAATATAAGACGGATTAAACATGGCGGAAAATTAGGACATAGTTAACTAGGTCTTTTTAACAAGCTATATTGATCAAGACTGTAAAGCTACTTAGTAACGTCTTACCGTTTCTCTTGGAGGTCCGTTTCCCTTACGTAACTCTTCATAATTCTTCATAAACCCGACTGCTCGTGATACGTGACTGATAACGGACTGAGCCGAGCATGAGTGAAGGTGGCATTGACGCTAGGCCCGATCTGGCCGTAACAAGGTGTGGTGGTCAAGGTATTACCTTTTACCCAGTCCCAATTCCCCATTCCTGTCGCAACTAAACGAACACCCATTCTTATACATCATGGGGAAGGGGACAGACAAGCTTTATATTACCCATTCCGAATGGGCGTCCTCAGACGCCTTTTCCGCAAGCACAGGAGCGAGGTCGCGTCCAGCCGGCGCATCCTTCAGGCGGCTTCCCTTTAACTTCTGCGCCGCAAGCCTTCAGCCTTTCAAGAACCCAGTATGCACGCCCGACGGCATGATATTCGATATCGAAGTCATATCTAAATGGTTAGAGAACCACAAGACGAATCCTGTGAACGGCGAACCGCTTCTAGCCAAGAACCTCATCAAGCTAAATTTCGCGCGCAACGCCGACGTCGACAGTAAAGGCGCAGACGGGGCGGAGAGCGATGGGAAAGGCGACCTTATCGACCCCGTTACGTTCAAGGTATTCACGGATAACACGCATATTGTCGCCATTAGGCATGGTACCTACGCCAATGTTTTCGCCTACGATACGGTGGAGAGGATGAATATTAAGCCTAAGATGTGGCGGGACCTAATAGACGATAAAGAATTCGGTCGATCAGATATAATCACTCTGCAGGACCCGCAGAATGCGGCTAGCAGAGACCTTAGCCAATTCAAATACCTGAAGGACGGCGAAGATGCCCTCTTGACAAGAGAGCAAGAGGAGGAGAGAAAGGAAGGCAACGTGAACATCAATGCACTAGGGAGGGTGGGTGATAAAGTCCTTAGGGCGAAAGAAGCTGTTGAGAGAGCCAGGAGGGAACGCGAAGCTGGTGGGGACGTCAATCGATTATCGAAGGCCGTCGTCAAGACGTCCGCCGGGAACGGCCCACGGCCGTCTATGATCCAAGATAAGAAAACGGCATATAACGCAGCAGCGTACACAACGGGTAAAGCCGCAGCAAGTTTCACGAGTACCGGCCTGACACCCGAAACAAGCGGCGAGCGGGCGATCCTGTCGGACGAGGAGTACATGCTCAAGCCGAAGCGCGTGAAGATAAAAGGCTACGCGCGGATCGAGACGAACCTGGGCGACCTGAACGTGGAGCTGCAGACCGAGTACGCGCCGCGGGCGGTGTGGAACTTCGTCCGCCTTGCCCAGCAGGGCTACTACAGGGGCATCGGCTTCCACCGCAACATCAAGAACTTCATGATCCAGGGCGGCGACCCGACGGGCACGGGGCGCGGCGGCACGAGCGTCTGGGGCAAGAACTTCGCCGACGAGTTCGACGGACCCTTGACGCACGATGCGCGCGGCATCCTCAGCATGGCCAACAAAGGCAAGAACACCAACTCGAGCCAGTTCTTCATCACCTACCGCCCCGTCAAGCACCTCGACCGCAAGCACACCATCTTCGGGCGCGTGGTCGGCGGCGCCGACGTGCTGACGCGCATGGAAGCCGTGCCGACGGACGGCTCCGACCGCCCCCTTAACAAGATCTTTATCCGGGACGTCGTCGTCTACGTTGACCCCTTCGACGAGTTCCAGAAGCAGAAGGTCGAGCGCGACCGTGCCGCCGAGGCCAGGGCCGATGTCGAGCGCCGCGGCGGCACCGACGACGACAGGATCACGTGGACCGGCAAGCGCGTGCGGCGGGATGGCAGCGGCGCTGCGGAGGCGGGCGATGGTGAAGGCGGCCCCGCCGTCGGCAAGTACCTCACCGCCGCCATGACGCGGAAGAAGGGCGAGGGCGAGATCGTCGAGGAGGACGTGGATACCTGGGAGGAACCCGTCAAGAAGAAGGCGAAATCGTCGGGCGGGTTCGGCAACTTTGATAATTGGTAATACGGTAGAATATATTATTGCATGGCGTTTCGACGATACCCAAATAGGGCCTTGATTTATAGGGCTAACGTAATGGCATTTGCAATTTTAGGTAAAACTTGGATTTCTCCCACCTTGCGATAAGGTGTAGTATACACTTAGGGGCATAGCTTTGTTTAACGAAACTCGAACTATATCGATTGTGCACTTTTGGCTGGGCAGCCTCCTACATGACGGCCAATTTTGTATCATAGAGGCAATTGTTCAGCTCGATCTTCCATTCGCATCTCAGAGTATGTTAATCAAGCAGTAACATCACCCCCGAAGCCCACAGGCCTCCTCCTGCCCTCGTTCTCCGGCAGGATAGCCAGCGCCTTGTATACCTTGCCCATCCCGTCGGGCCCGCGGTCCACGAGGCGTCTCCACGCGCGCTCGATGGCGCGCGCCCTGTCCAGGTCGCCGGCGCTGCGCGCGAGCGCCTCGGCGCGCTGCCGGACGCCCATGGCTTCGAGGAAGGCGGCCTGCTCGACGGGGCCGTGGACCTCGACGCCCTCGCTGGCGCGCGTGGCGGCCTCGGCGAGCGCCGTGAAGTCGACGTCGGCGCTGAGGTCCACGAGTCCGGGCTCCGCGAACGGGCTCACGCGCCGGTGCCGCCGGATCCCGCGCAGCGAGTTCGCCGGGATCGTGTCAGCGGGGCCGTAGTCGAGGACCAGCGCGGCGCCCGAGGGGCGCCGCTTCGGATGCTCCCGCGTTCCGCCGATGCGCGCCGCGAAGTCCGACGCGTACAGCGCCGCGTCCGGGCACACCTCGATCAGCGCCCCAGGCGTGGACTTCAGCGCGCGGTAGCGCGGCGAACTCTCGGGCACGTACAGCGCGTGGCGCGTGGCCGTCCGGCTCAGCGTCATCTGGAACTCGGGCACCGGGCCGTGCTGCTCGGATTTCGGCGTGCCTAGTTCGGCGTGCGTCGCTCCTGCTGGCGTGGGGGAGACGACCATCTCGCGCCACTGCAGGGTCGGGCTCGTCGTGTTGGAGGAGGCGGACCGCGGGCTGCCGCTCGTGGTTGTGGGTTGTTGCGTCGGCGGCACTTCGACCACCTGGAAGGCGTGGATTGGTAGCGCATCGAAGAACTCATGCGCGACGATGAAAGGCGTCTTGCTCGCACTCTGAGGGACAGCATTGATGGTCTCCGTCCACACGATAGGCGTGTGTGTGTATTTGCATGTGCTGTGCCAGCCCTCTTTGGACTCCCTCATCGAGGCATCTTTGTCGCACAGGAGATTCTTCTGGGCGGCTCGCAGCTCCTTACTGGCCTCTACCATATACACGGCATCGATACTGGATGCCATGTCCTTGAAATTTCTTATAGTCTGTAACGTGTCAGCGCAGAACTGCTTGAGACACTTTTTAAAGGCATAGAGAGGAACGGACTCTTAATATATCATCCATCAGAGTACCTCGGCCGGGTCCGACTTCGATGAGTTCGACACCTTGCTTCGGGCGGCCCTGAGACATCCATTCCGCCACAAACCAGATACCAATGAGCTCTCCGAAGACTTGCGATATCTCCGGCGAAGTAATAAAGTCACCTTTCTGGCCGAACTGATCGCGGTCCTTCTCGATAGCCCCCGTGTAATAGCCGCCTATATCTGAAGTGAGACACATGCGCATATAACTAGCAAGAGGTACGGGGCCAGTCGTCTATATCAGGGTTAGCGAATTCTCCTTTTCCTATGAATAGCATGCACCTGCGTTGATGGCTTCTGTGAGTTGTTTTGCTAGGGGCGTTGTCCATTTTCTCTCCTCATCTCTTCTCGCTGCTGTGGCGGATAAACTCCTCGAGCTCTGTGAGACAATGTTAAAGCTGCTACGGCTAAGAGCTATCCGGCGCCGGGTAGGACGGTTGGAGAGCCCAGTGGGGGCTATCCGCAGAACAGCTCGTCTCATTTTCGAGAGTTTAGGAGCAAGTACCTATGAGACTGACATGCTTGTAAATATCCTTGGGAATGAGAGAGTTGATATGTTGCATGGGCATGTATGAAGGAGCACAGAACTACGAAGTATCTATTGCTGGTGTAAGTCAACTGTAACTCATAAAAAATGGCCTAAGCTTATCATTTATATCTCCAATTGTAATACTACCAATTCGCTTGCATCTAGGTAATCTAATCCAACTTTATGGCCAGAGTATTTTCGTAGCCTCACAGGTAGCAAACAGCACTTTTTATTTTTTTTTTTAAAATAAAAGGTTTAACCATACTTCGGCGGAAAGAAACGACTGGCTCTCGCACACTTGCATATTGATACCAATGCTCTGAGCACGAGATCTTAAGCCTTACAGACAGACAGACATACATACATACATACACTTCTTCCTCCAGCCCTAGCGCTGTCCCTTAATCTACACTAGCCCGCTACGATGGCAAGCAAGTCACGGTGGGCAGATACGGAAGAAGATGCAGCGCTAGAGGCCAAACTGAAGCGGGAGAAGGAAGAGAAGAAGCGTCTTAAAGCCGAGAAGGCGCGGAAAGCAGAGGAAGAACGGCGGAAACAAGCCGAAGCTGAGGAGGAAGCAGCACGACAGCAGCAGCAGGCTGTACAGGCAGAACAATCACAGCAGGCATACGACGTCGGCGACAACAACAACGAAAACCGACCACCGAAGCGGCGGAAACTCACACCCGAGAGAGATGACGACGGGACGACGGCGGGCGAGAGCGCCAAGCTCCTGCGCTTCGAGGCGGGCACCTGGGGCAGGGCGCGCAGCGTCGAGAACTACGACAAGATGAACGACATCGAGGAGGGCGCGTACGGGTGGGTGGCGCGGGCGCGGGAGATCAAGACGGGGCGGGTGGTGGCGCTGAAGCGGCTCAAGATCGACGCCGGCGACCGCGCGGGCCTGCCCGAGACGGGGCTGCGCGAGATCCAGATCCTCAAGGACTGCGCGCACCGCAACGTCGTGGAGCTGCGGGAGGTGGTGGTGGGCGACGGCGACGCGTCGGCGCCGCGCGTCGAGAACGTGTTCCTGGTGCTCGAGTTCATCGAGCACGACCTTAAGAGCGTCCTCGAGGACATGCCGGAGCCGTTCCTCGCGTCCGAGGTCAAGACGCTGCTGTCGCAGCTCGCCGCCGGCGTCGCCTACCTGCACGACCGCTGGATTCTTCACCGCGACCTCAAGACGTCGAACCTGCTGCTGAACAACCGCGGGCGGCTCAAGATCGCCGACTTCGGCATGGCGCGGTACACGGGCGACCCGCCGCCGCCGCAGCTGACGCAGCTCGTCGTGACGCTGTGGTACCGCGCGCCCGAGCTGCTGCTGGGCGCGCGCGAGTACGGCGCCGCCGTCGACATGTGGAGCGTGGGGTGCATCTTCGGCGAGCTGCTGACGCGCGAGCCGCTGTTGCAGGGCCGCAACGAGGTCGACCAGCTGGCCCGCATCTTCGAGCTCTGCGGCATCCCGACCGACGAGACGTGGCCAGGGTTCCGGCGGCTGCCCAACGCCCGTGCCGTGCGCCCGCCCCCCAGGCCCTCGGCCGCCGCCACGGGGCCCGTCATCCGCGCCCGCTTCCCGCTGCTGACGGCCGCCGGCTGCGCTCTGCTGACCGACCTGCTGGCGCTCGACCCGGAGCGCCGGCCCACGGCCAAGCAGATGCTGCAGCACGAGTACTTCCGCCAGGACCCCAAGCCCAAGCACGAGGCCCTGTTCCCGACCTTCCCCAGCAAGGCGGGCCAGGAGCGGAGGCGGAGGCGCGAGACGCCCAACGCGCCGGGTCGGGGGCAGGCTGCGGACCTTGGGCCCCTGGACTTCAGCGGTGTGTTTGCTGGACGGGAGAAGGAGGAAAAGGGTGGAGGATTCTCGCTGAGGATGGTTTGATAGTAGGTATACATGAACCTACTCGCATGCAAAACCGCGCGGAACGGGCTTCAAACTCGCTTTTGCTAAAACAAGCAGTCTAGATCAATTTGCTTGTGGGGTTCATGAAGCAATGAAGCACTAAACCGTATCCAAGGAGAGACGAGTCAAGTATTCAATATAGCATCATAAGGCTATGTGGCTGATAATGAGGGGCCATCCATAGTCGTAAAATTCACAAGCAAATCCGGCTATACATTGCTAATGCCTGCCAATTCTTGACCCACGCCTGTATTGCTCGTCTTTAACACGCCATAATAAGCAACAGCTTCGTGATGATTTAACGCCTGACAATCATGATTCCCACAATAAATATTAGGAGGTGCGTCGAGGCACCGCAACATGCCATATTTCCCCAGATTAATCCAGACCATAATCCAAACCCGACAACAAGACTCTTCAGCTGATGGGCTACAACAAACCCGCGAAGCCGGCCACGTACCACGTAAAGGTTAGGACCGTAATAGCGGACATGGAGACAGCAAAGCCTAGAGCTTTACGGTCGAGGTCTCCGTTGGCGGCGCTGCACGTCACGCAATCCCACTCGTTCAGGGGCTTATACTCTCCCTTATGGTATAGACCAAACCGGAAGCCGTCGAACGGAGCCAGGTACCCCGGCTCGGCTTGATCGGTCGGCGAGCCGTCGGAATCATGGACCAACAGAGTGTACTGCTCGGTCAAGAGCTCGTCCTGGCCGGGCGTTTCGAAGTTATTGGTGTCCCACGTGAACGTGGCCGGTGACCGGAAGGTCATGTTCTGCGTGAGCGTCCACGTCGCGGATGCGACGGAGCAGGATACCTTCACGTCGATAGCTGTCGGCGTGCCCTGAAGCGACGTGTAGTTCCACACCCAGGTGATCGGAGTAGGGTTCTCGATCTTGTACAGCTGGAAGCCGTCGGTAATTCCAGGTGTGACCATTACGACACTACCGGCTCCATCTATGGGGTCAAACGTGGTACGCGTAGGTTCGGAGCTGTCACTGCCACTTCTCGTACCAGTCCTCGTGCCGCCCGTGTTCAAGTTCGTTGTCGTGGGACCTCTTCTTGTCGTCGTTTCATCGCCTGTAGGGCTGGCGGACTCTGTTGTGGTCCTGTCCTGATCCGTAGTTGTAGTACGTTCGGAATTGTTATCACTCGTCGGGTCTGCCGTACTTCCAGCTGCTATAGTGAAGTTAGCAACGTATTATGCTCGGTATTTTCTTCATGGCACTCGAGGCGTACTTGTTGTGGGATTGTCTTGCCGCACGACAAGGGCGCCGACATCAGGAAGCAGATTCGACCATGCTGACGCCAGCGGTGATAGAGCGACGGCAACCGTCAAAAGCTGGCGAAAACTTCGAGGGCCTTTCATCTTTCCTGTCTCAACTGCTGGAATGCGGGTAGATTATATCGATATTCAACCGACCAGTCAGAGGTCAAAGACCGGGCAAATAACCCGAATCCACCAGCAAGTCTCTAATACCGACAAACTTCGTCTTATGTGGATCCCTGAACGCGTTCTAGATAGATTCGTGTCGAGTTGGCCACCGAGTAAATGCCCCTTTTCCTACCGGTGGAATTGTTCGATGGGCGGGGAATAAATATAGAAGGTGAGACAACGCTATTACTAAAGCAAGCGAGCGTCAATATACAGCGAGCGATGGGGTGAAAGCGAATGTCGGATAACCAGAGAAATGATATCCAAAATGCAAATTTCAAGTCATTGAAAGGTGGTGATGAGGATGAGGGTGAGGGTCAGAGGGCTTGTAGCGTAGGAAAGTGCACGCTAAGCTAGCAGAAGATGGGAGAATTGTCCAAAAAGACCCGGCTGGGGATGGTTCCATCGAATACGAAGCGGACGACTGACCCGTCGGCCTCATTGGACCCAGATGACAGGGGGGTCCTGCTGTTTTTATTTGCTGATGGTGGCGGATGAGGAAAACAAAGCCGTCTGCGGAGCGTCGCGCCACACCAGAGAATTTGTAGGCGGGTTTACTTAAGCCATGGGCCTGGTTGCTGTAGAGCCGACCCCTGCCACGATTGTCGATGATGTGGCCCAGGATCGTATTTAGAGGATCACAGCCACCTAAAAACAGTTCTAGTCACACTCAAACAGCAGTACTACCTTGCTAGGTCGTCAAGTCCGATGGCTTATTGCCTAGATGTCTCGGAACAGAAAGAGTCCACTTAAACTGTTACGTACCTCCTTGATTACTTCATCAACCCCTCTCAACTCAATTAATCGAGCCATTCAAGTCTTTGGGGAGGCGGGAGAGGTTTCATCTTGCCTTCTAGAAGTTCTAGTGAAAAATTGGCTGGAGGAATGGGCGTCGCCGATAAAGTTTCCAGACCATCAAAAGGGGAGAGCTTAGGACCGTTACGATCAACCAGGCTAATCGCATATAGGTACCTCTTTGTAAATGGCTTTGCACTCACCTTCTAACCTTTGGACGGCCACGAATATCTGATGTGGATTACGTCCTTATGCAGAAGGTTCGTCATGAGAGGTCATAGTAGCACTGCGAGAGAAAGCAATGCAGAACGGGGAGTCTTTATTAAAGCCCGAGTTCAGAAGTAGGCCAACAGACTCTGCCAAGTAGGGGTGCGACGAAACCCTTGGTCTACCTAAGTAAATACATACATGTAGGTCCAAGACCTCTTGAGCAATTGCCGTCGAGATCTAATTCCCTTGATTCGGACAATTATGAGATACATCCAGCAAGAAACACCTCGAGTTCCAAGAAATACCCTTCTAATCAGCTGCGGTGCAGTTCTGCTCGTTTCCGCCTCTTCCTCGCAGGCTGCTCATTCGAGGTTCCTTTATTCATATAAGCCAGAGCGTTGTGAAACACCTTGCTCTCCTGCAACGGGCGCTTCTTCCTCTCACTCATAAATGATCCGAGCTGCTCTTCCGTCACATCGATGGCTTTGCAAAAATCCTCGTCTGACATGTTGTGTGTTACGATAAAGGCTTTGATCCTCCGTTTTACTTGCTCCGGCGGGAGATACGTCTTGTCATACAGCTCCATATGGATAGCCGCCCTGTAGCGTGCTTCATTATCGAGCGCCTCTTGCGCACGTTCTATATCAGCCTCCGACACGGGCAGATCGTCGCTGATGCGTTCTGTTCCCGGATCATAGGCTGGAAGGGTTTTCTTGCCGGTTTTGGAGTTGGGCTCGTAGCGGTCCAGAACAGCGGCTTTGACGGCCGCCATCTTCCCAGGATCCATCTCCTGCATCTCGCTCGTGATGTACATCTCCAGGAAGCTCCATGAAATATGCTGGAAGGTAAAGGGCTTGCCGTACTGCTTCGGCTGGTTCGGATCCGACAGGCCGTCTGCTTTGACTTTGTCACACGATATGAAGTGTTTCGCCATCCTCCGGACACACCGGCGCTCGAGTATCCGTGCCTTCTCGACGCTCCACCCGGTAGCGAGCGCAATGTCGGCTAGTATGCGGCGGTTTCGGGGGTATGGACCCCAGGAGTAAAACGAACCGCTCAGTTTTAATCGTTCCCCATTGACGCCCCTCAGGCCCTCGACGCCCTCCGTCCTCGCCCATATTTCGTCGTCATTGGCCTCAGGGAGCTCTGTGTCACCTTTGCCCGCTTCTTGATTCTTACGCTGGAGCTCGAGGCGACGCACATCCCGTCGATTCATCTCCCGGGCGGCGTCGAGGACCGCCTCCGACTCGATAACTGAGAGCATTTCGGCCCAAATGTCCAATCTTATGCGAAAAAGCCCCAAGGGTTCGTCTTTGCTCGTATTGGAGATATGCGTGATGTTAATTCTCACGCGAATCGCGTCTAGAGGGACGTACCTGCGGTGATGACATCGTTTTGTTCAATAGACTTGGGGCATCCCTGCTTCGCGATATGAAATGATGGCATAACATCATAGCTTGGCGCTACATTTGGTTATCCCGGTTTCTGCATAATCAGCCAGTTAAATGATCAATAACTGAAAGTTTGATTTTGACTAATGCATACGCCTTGGCTTGCTACACTGCGTTTCCGGTCCGTGCCCCTGACCCTTACCAGCTCCACCGATTACCGATGCCGACTTCTTTCAACATGCGCCTCGTTTTCAGGGCTTCCGCATTTGTGGGTCAACTGAATCCTTCACATAGGCATTTCCTCCCGTTACTCCTACAGGCAGAAAAGCATAAACTCCTATGACACTTAGGCAGAGAGGCATATCCCTAAAAGAACGCGGTGAAATAAAAAGCAGCTGTTTTTGTTTTAACTCTATTTCGCAAACTTTAACCTATTTGCTGGCCTTTAAAGAGCTTTACTGCAGCCGTATCATTAAATGGCCCCCAAAACCCAAGAAAGAGCCGCCGCTTCACAATCGGGCTGAACAGAAATGTTGGTGCCTGTCAAGACCACCAGCTGATGCATGTAGTCAGCGCGACTTCTGGCTGCCCCGCACGACGTTTTCCTTCACGTCGATGGGTATTTTATCTCCCCGTCCATCAACCTTTGTACTGATCAAAATGATCATGACATCGACGCTGGCTCATTCTGCCCTGCGCTAATGGAAGCGCTGGGTGTAGCGCTCAGTGGCCGGGCTCATCAGCCTGGCCATTGAAATCCCCAGATTAATTGACACCGCCATCAGTATCCGGTCGGCTCCCGATGAGGCCAAGCAGTTGTCCAAGACGGTGGAGGCTCTCATCACAACGCTGCAGCGCCTCGAGGCGTTTCTCAAGACCCATGAAGCTAGGGACATGAAGATGGCAGATGACTCAGCCCTCATCGTGCCCATCTCAGCCTGTAAAGATCGAGTTTTGTCGCTATCCAAGAAACTTCCATCGCACTCGCCCCAAGGTTCGGGTCCTGCTCCGTTAGGGCTGCGGAGCATCAAGACCACAGCGACGAGGTTCCGATGGCCGTTGGACAAGAAAGAATGCCTGACTTTCGTCTCAGAGATACATGCGATGCAGAGCACATTCGAATCCTGTCTGATAATCAAAAACTGGTGAGTTGTTAAGCTCGACTGGAATTAAGCTGCGTTGACCTCTGTCCTTGTATGCTCTTGAACTAGTCAGCAAAATGGCCAAGTCTCACAAAGAAGTGATCGCCTACTTCAAAGTCCAGAGCGAGACTCTCTCCCCGATGGGAGCATCTTTTCCAGACCAGGCGGCTCATGTTTCAGCCATGCTTGAGAAGATTCAAGTCGTCGAATCGTGTGTGTCTGGCGCTGCTCAGCGGCTCAACCACATTCAAATTGGATTGGACGAGCTCCAGAAGATGAAGAATGGTCTGGCCTGCAGTACCTGCTCAGCTGGGGGTCCAGACTAACCACGAATTCTCCACAGATCTTGCGGAACTCCATGCCGACAAGTTGCACGGTCAGGCCTTGGAACGGCTCTCTCCAATCGACCCATCAGCAAAGCATGAAGAGGTCAGAGCCACCAGGCTGCCTGGGACATGCGAGCGGATCCTTGGCGACGCCGACTTCCAACGATGGGTCAAATCTCCGCCTTCCGACGATTACGCTGGTGTGAGTTGCTGGGTTGGTGATCCCGGCCAGGGAAAGACATGTACTATGTAGGCTTTTTTGATTTCCGGATCCATATCGTCTCACACTGCTTGTAGGTCCCGCATCGTTGACTATCTTCACGACTTGCACCCTCCTGGCACCAAGATATATACGACGTATCTCTACTGTGACTATCAGAGAACAAACAGCTACTCAGAAACGCCGCTGGCAGGCGCCATCGTCCGGCAACTATTGGCTCAATTCGACGAGCTCCCGAGCAAGGTTACAGAGCTAGCCCGTCATGCCCACCTCAAGCTACGCAGATCCAGCACCAGGATGAATGAAATTATTCAGATTCTGGCGCATCTCAAACCCAGTGTGCAGAGACTGTTTGTCTGCGTGGGCGCCCTCGACGAGTGCAGGGTCGCAGACAAGTTGGTGGCTGCCTGCAGGAAGTTTCCGGCGACAACGTCATTCATCTTCATCGGGCGGCCATCGATTGTCCAGACGGTGAAGCAGTCATTTACATCTGCCATTGACCGGGTGACGGAGCCGCAGGACGGAGACGTTGATGCCGTTGTTACTGCACGGGTTGAAGTTGAGAAGGTGCGCCAGCCAGAACTCATGCCCGATTGGCTGATGAATGAGATTCGAGCCGAAGTATCAACGCTGGCAAATGGCATGTGAGTATCTGTTCTGTGGACAAAATCAACGGTGAAAGCGCTTACTCTAACCTTAACGCGTCAGGTTCCTTCTCGCTTCGCTCCATACTACGTTGGTCCTCAGTCACGATACAATTCATCGCCGCCGAGAGGCCCTCAAGAACTTGCCTAGCACCCCAGAAATCACTTTCGGTCAATCTATAGCTCGAATCCGGGAAGATAACAATGCTTCCCGGGCATTCAAAATTCTTGCGTGGATCCACCTCATACGACCCTTGTCTCTCTACGAACTTCGTCACGCCTTGGCAGTGGAGCGCCATCATACTCAGTTTTACTCCGACAACCTCCCTAGTTCCACGGCTGTCCTTGACTGCTGCCTTGGTTTGGTGAAGCTCGACAATTGCAAAGGATCTCCGTGCATCTTCGACCCATACGCTACAGTGACGCTCGTTTATTCCACTCTCAGTGTCCATCTGGACTCTCATCCTGAAATCCTAGAAGATATGGCATCAGAGTTGGCAGAAACTTGTCTTACCCTTCTTTCCTTCGATGGACGTGAACGGCTGGGGGTTCTACTGTCGCTCATGTCCGAGTCATGGCTGCAATTCCTCCATAAGTCACAATTCGTGCCCTCTCTAGTACTGAACAAAGTCTGGGATTATTGCGTGGCCGTGAATGCCCGGATCAATCAAGAGACAGATCATCAATCTCTAGCGAAGGCTCCTGGGACACTCCCCAAGCAGGCGCAAGCACTAGCAAATCACACTGCCCTTGTCCGAGCGAAATCCCGCAAATCTGTCGGACAACCATTTGTCAACACAGCGTGCATGCTTGGGCTTGATGGCCTCGATCCGTTTCTCTTGCGTCTGTCAGGCTTGCCAAGCAGCCAAATCTGCACTCGATCAACAGTTGTGATGGTTTCGGCGTAAACCCCCGGGCTGGGCACTTCTTTCTAGAAGCCACTTCGACACGCACCGACACTCCAAGTCTCGCCCATCTTGGCTTGAATCATTCAACCACAGCCTTTGGCGTGTGGAAAGGTTGATCAAGACGTTTCGTGCACTGGATTCTGGCCAGCCCCTGTGGGATGCGTACTCCCTACATGCCATCCGTGAATCCGGCACGACGTATGCTCGAAGCGGCGGTCGTATCAGCTATATCTCAGGCAACCCTTTTCTGTTCTGTCTCGGAAACTACTCGTCTGCACCAGAGGCGACGCAACGCTGCATTTCCCGGTTGCAGAGCCATACAAATATCGATATCTGGTCATCTCTTCGACACGGTACATCGTCCCGTGCCCCTCGGAATGGATTGGCGAGCCGGGAGAACATGGTCTGGAGCTTACTCATGCTGGTCGATCATACTATCCCTGTCATGGACGTGAAACGGTTGAGGGCAGGAGTTGATATCGATGCGCCTTGGAAACCTGCAACCTTCAGTGAAGGAGATGAGCCGCACATATCATGGAGGGGGAGAAGTATTCCGGCCTTCTTCGAGCCCCGATCTTCCGTGCCCTTCATCGTTGGGCCCAACTGGTCGCAAGGGCCTTGTCTTGGGTATTGCCAAACCCGCCAAGACATGACCGTGGAGCTAACAGAAGCAGGTAGAAAATAATAAGATAATAAGGAAAACTAGTTCTCAATTCAAGTAATAAGCATTACTTATTAAGAATTACTCAAGAAATAGGATAAATAACCACGTAAAGTTAAATAGTTAAAATCTTAAAAAGGTGTTTTAAAAGTTTCTATATTTCGTCAGCTTTTATAATACGTACTAATATCATTATTTTAAGCTAACTTCGTATATAAAATACGCTTCATATTTACTAGCTATTTTTTAATATCTTAAAAGCTTAACTACAAGTTCAAGCTCGATTTTAACGCAAGTTATATCAACCTGGCTAGCCGATATTAGCTAGGTAGTATATTCCTAAGCCCACTCTCCATAGCTAGCTACAAGCGTACAGACTGTAGCTTGATGAGAATGCTATTGTTCAGAATCACAGATAAACGATAATCCATACCGCATGTTCACCCGAAGGTAGTGGGGACAGCAAAGGCATAATATGACACATCGTTTTAGCCAAGAGAGTATTGTGTTAGCCGTACTGATCGAATAAGCATTGGACGGCACAATACCTTACTGAAGAACTAGTCAGAGTACAGAGGACGTATCGCTGCAGCTGCTCTGCTTGCACCTAGGTTATTTCGTACAAAACATTAGGTGGAAGGACAAACGTTAACCGGGTTGTAAAGAAGAGGAGGGCTTTCACTTAGGAACGCTCTAACTCAGTACAAGCAAGCATGTGTCGCAGTTGGGCACCTATATAAAATAGTTGATTGTTCCAACATTTGGAGTAAGCTAGCGAATTTAGACACCAGCGCTGCGCAGGTAAATAATTACTCAGCTCAGCATGGCACATATGCAAATGCCTACGTCATTAATTGACATTAGCCCTCAGCTTCTTAAGGAAACCAAAAAGATATCTGGTGACTTAGATGCCATGCAACATCGGTCTTCCGGTAATACATGTTGAGATATTAGAAAGAAACATCTACCGATATTGAACTACATTGAATTAACATACTCGAAGCCCTTCAGAGGAAGTTTGATATTGGTTGAGCAAGGGCAACCCTTGCACGCACTAAATATTTCTTAGGAGGTTACAGTACGCTAATATTAGCGCGTCTCCATTTCTACAAGGGTCATGCGCCTGCATTAAAGCTGCAAGAGGCTTGTAGCTAGTACTAAACTGTACAAGTAGTACTACATGCAACGACGTTGGTCCCCAAGACCACCTACCCTACCCTACTAGCAGTGCCTATAAGGTGGGAGTTACATGTCATGTTAGGTCCGATTCCTAACAGCGCTAGTTGGTACTTCCTGTCGGTCGCTCCCATCTCCATAGACGCTGAGAACCCCAGATTCTTGGTGCAGCCGTCCAAGAATTACAAGGGTCCAAACGGCCTGTCACACACCCAAACTTTCCAAAGATAATTCTTCTCCCATGCTGCCGGCCTTTTTCGTCGAAGCTGGAATTCCACCAGCATATTAACCTTGTTCTCTGATGTTGTCTCCTTTCCATCCCAGGGAAGATAAATTTACGACGGACAGCTATGGCGACGACCAGTTCCAATCCGGTCACGATTGATCGTGCTTACTTTGAAGCCCTTGTCAGAAGGTAAGTCGAAATGAAGACGAATCTCACTTGAGGTGAAGGTAGTCTAGTCGGCATGGGGCTTCGGCTCCGGTCTCCGTCTAGCTTGTTCAGGTTTCCCACACCCCTAAGTTAACGTAACACAACTTCGCAGTGTTTGCTAACCGCTTGTCTTCTTCTAGGGCCAATTTTGTAGGTTCCTTGAGCTCCTTGCTCTAATATGGAATTTTGATCAAGTCTAATCCGACGACTCAGAATCACAATGAGGGCCTCATCCCCGCTGAATTGTCCGGTGCATATGAGCCGTCGGTGACTATTATTTCCAAGACTGAGTATGAGAGCCTCCTGCTTGTGGCACGTCAATATGGTAACACCCCCCCTGTTCGATCGGGTCGACCAGCGATTGCGAACCAAAGACTTCTAACTGTCCGCCAGAAAATTTGCGCCGAAATCTCATGACAGGAGGCGTGGGTGAGGAAACACTTGCAGTTAGTATTTCATCAATCCTAAAACATGGCACTGGTTTAGGCTCTCTTGATCCCCTTTTTCGCCAGCACCCTTGCACCTTGTTCACTCCTAGTAGTACTGATCAGAACTAGTTTCTAAGTCAAGACAACAGGACTGGGCCACATGCTAGCTCACACGACACTACAGCTGAAGAGACCGATGATGGAGGCGCTCGGTTGGAGCCTAGCTTGCGATCATATCCTGGGAACGTCCCTTACAGTCAGTCGCCTCGCAATTTTTTGGGTGGACGCCCCTATGGAAATGGCGTTCGATACGGTTCTCATAGCGGCGGGTTCGGTGACGGCCAGATGGAGAAGCAACTCGACTGGGTTGACGCTGACGGTGATTATTCACCCGACTATTCGGCTGACGGTCCAACGCCGGATCCGGGCAACGGGCGCCCACACGCTCCGCCTACCCAATCGCAGAACGCCCAGCGACCCCAGTATGCTAGAGCGTGCCGGAGAACAATAGCTCTGACAAGCTTGCCGGATCAGACAACTCACAAAGATGTGACGAACGTCGTCCGGGGCGGTATGCTGCTGGATATCTTTCTCCGTGCGGCCGAGCATATTGCTCTTGTGTCATTTCTGCGCGAAGAGGATGCTGTGCGCTTTCACGACCACGCAAGAAAAAACGATATCTATATCAAGAACAGAAGGGTAAAGATACCTCTCTCCCGCTCTTCTTAGGACGAGCTGACCTCAGATCAGGTTTTCGTTCGAATGGCTGACCGGCATTTCCACCTTGCTGAGCATGTCGCCCGAAAGATAGCCATGGGCGCAACCCGCAACCTGATCATCAGAAGATGCGCCCCGAAACACACTGCCGATAGCATCCGAGAGGACCTTGACCATATCCATAACCTTACCGTGATCGATGTCGATTTCTTGGGCGGTAGTTGCTACATCAAGACAAATTCTGTGCACAACGCGATGTTTGCGAGGACGTGCATGATGAGCCGAGCGTAAGGTCTCCAACCTAAGTTACAACGTCGAGCCATCTAACACTTGTGTGTAGCAAATACAAGGGTTCCAAAATTGAATGGGATGTGGATGAGTGTGCCCAGCCAATCGAGATCACCCAGAAAGTGGTATCAAAGCCACAACAGCCTCCATTTCCAAAGAAATCACCAGTCGACGTGCGAAACCGTTTTGCGACCTTACGGCTTGATGACGACGACGACGACGACGACGACGACGACGACGACGACGACGACGACGATGATGAGCCTGACGATAAGTTCGATACCTCATCTGAATTCCCGGCTCCTAGCACGGTTGACGTAACTGCCTGAGCCTGGACCTCCATTGTGCGAAGGTCACACAGATTTACCTTCTCTACGCCTCCATCTGCTGTGGTGCGTGCCTCAGCTGACTAGAGCTCAATCGCCCTGGGAAACGGTATCGGTATAATATGTTATGGCGCTTTCATTCAAAGCGTCCGCTGTCAAGTTTAGTCGAGGAACTACCACGCCTGACAATGTGGTGGTGGAGTCGATGGACACCCCATCTGCTGCGTTGGAATTTTGATCCGTTCTAAAATGGGGGGGTCCAGGGAACGAGTTGCTGCTACTGTCTCCATACGGGTAGATACTTACGCAGTAGTCGAGCCCTCTCTTTAGGTACGATATGAAAGTACGAACACTTCACGGCTGTAGATCTTACGATTGATGAGCTGAAACTGAACCGAACTTTTCTTGCGTCTAGTTTGTGTGCAACTGGTCACTTCCATCTATTTAGCAACAAGGGCTGGGCCCAAGTGCGTTGGAAATCCTCATGTTTACGATGAGAGGCCTCTTATTGATTGCTTTAAGCTAGATGGCAGACTCCACGATAATAACAGACATTTGACACCCCTGAGTCCAAGGATCTCCAAATAACCTATTGCATGGGTGCTGCTCCTAATGCTCCTAGACCCACTCTCCCGACCCGACAGACTGGTAACTGGTGGCTGGAACCCTTTTGGGGTAAAGGGTCGTAGCCGACGGGCGCTTAGCTCAAAGTCACAGCCGCCGGGGCCGTCTCCGTTGTATATCCACATCCCATAGGGAACCTAGGTGGGTAGATGACGAGCACGACACGGACATCTTCATATGATGGCTATTCTAGCCTCAGGTCTAAGTAAGTACTTGACTACTTATCCCTCTCACCCCTTAGCAAATACTAACTAAGTCGGATACATGGCACAGCCTTCAGGAACAGCTAGCTAGCGGAGCGTGTCTACTTAGCGCTTGTATTAGGTAGAGTTGTCTGACTAGATATAGCTTCTCGAAGTCAGGTAGAGTGTATACGAAAGTTGAAATGTATAAAAGACTGGGTGACTGCGGTTACGTTTTCCCCAACCAACCATAAATTCAGCCACCTTACATAGTACCAAGTAGCGCCACATCACTTTGCATCACTACCCCGCTGGCCACTCGTCTCTTAGTGGTCCGTGCGCATACAAGCTGGGCTGGCTGGCTGGCTGGGTACCTAACCCTATCTGTGCTACTTTTAGGCACTTTTAGGCTAGACATCGAGTTCTACCGACGCAATGTATTGTACATCATATCATCGTCCGATCCGACCTCTATTTACCCTATGCCTGACTTGCATCCATCTTCCTCCCGACGGGATACCTACCAACGGATGGGACTTAATTGCACATTCTCTTATTACCGCTCGCGCATTCGCTAGACTATCTCTGAACGACGTTTTCAATAGTAGATATTCTTGCCAACATACTTCATCAGCGACGGACCCATCAACGACGGTGTAAGACATCTATCAATCAATATTTACGCGATTCGGCCTCCATAACCCCGCCATCGCCCATTACAGCCCTGCAAGTTGTCCGAGGCTGTCGACCTGCGCACACCACCGTAACTGTAGCTTCAGTCGTGGCGATGCGACAGCGCTTAAGTCAAAATGGCACAGGACAAAATGACATTAGAAGACTGTACGTTACGTCGAGCCTTCCAATGCGTTTACTACCTTGGAGCGCTTGAGCTGACAAACACTACCTAACCTAGGGCTGGACGACCTTGGTGTCCGATTCCTCATAAACCTCCCGCAAGAAGATCTTCGTGATATCGCTCGATTTTGTTTTCAGATTGAGGAGGCACAATGGTTCTACGAAGACTTTATCAGGCCTCTAGATCCCGCCCTACCTTCAATGTCCCTCAAGTCTTTCAGCCTCAAGATGTTCCAGCACTGTCCGCTGTTCTCGGCCTTCTCGCCAGATGAGCACCTGAGAGCTTTCCAGCAATTCATGGAATACAAGACCAGGGTCCCTGTGAGGGGCGCCATTCTGCTCAATTCAGCCATGGACTCGGCGGTTCTCGTGAGAGGCTACAAAAAAGGAGCAAGCTGGAGCTTCCCTCGAGGCAAGATCAACAAAGACGAACCGGATTTGGACTGCGCCGTTCGAGAGGTGTATGAAGAGACAGGCTTTGATCTCCGGGAGGCTGGCTTGGTTGAGCGCAATTCGCCTGCCGACTACGTTGAGGTCTCTCTGAAAGATCAGCAGGTACGCTTGTTTATCTTCAGAGATGTGCCACAGGATACCGCTTTTGAGCCCAAGACGCGCAAGGAGATCGGTGATATCAAGTGGTACAAGCTCACAGATCTGCCGGCTTACCGTAAGAGAAAGGTCGCCAGCAAGGGTCAGGGAAAGGGGGCGAATTCTAATGACAAGTTCTATATGGTCGCGCCGTTTATGGTTCAGCTGCGACAATGGATTCTGAAGCAAAGGAAACTCGACCCCCGGACCACAGGGAACGGTTCCCAGGCTCGCCATTCTGTGGTGCTAGAAGAAGAATTGACAGAGGATAACCTGGTGGACAAACCGGTTGAAGTTCCCATCGCTCCAGCCATCTCATCTGACTACGTCGACAAGGCGACGAAGGACCTGCGGGATGCCTTGCTTGGTCCACGTTCCACAAACCGCCCGGGAGATGTCCAATCAGCTTCGCATGCAGACGGCAGGCAGGCGATTCTGGGACTCCTGCAAAGCCCAGGAGCGCCTGAGACCCACCCAGCACGCGCTACGGCAGAGCAAAGCCGGGGCGCCGACTTTAGCCGCCCTCCTGAAGCCCTTCACAGAAACCCATTTACCCCACTAGAACACATCTCCACGGAGGCTCCCGAGGCTCACACGCCTCATCATCACCATCCCACACAGCGGTTACCCTTTGCTGCATACGATCGACCGCCGCCATTCCCTATTGCCCCGAACATGAATACCGTGTATTCGCAACATCGTCAGTCTCGGCCAGGCATTGAGATGACCACAGACATGAGAGGCCAGCCGACTATCCAAGTGGCCCGGCGGTATTATCAGGATAAACCCGTGCAGCTTGTGCATCCCCAGCCCCTACCACCCCAGGTCCAAGGAGACAAGCTCATCCAGAGTATGATGAGCTCTTCGATGGTTCCGGATCCGAACAATCGAGCCGCGCCGACTGAAGCACAGCGGAACAATGGGAACCTGGCTCAAGCGCGACATAATGAAGGCCGTGGCACGCAAGGCACTGTTCCTGCACCACACCAATTGCCAGCACATTCACTGAATTTACTCAACGCTCTCAAAGGGAATACCTCGGGAACAACTCATAATACTACGCAAACGCCCACAAGCGCGCAATATAATGTCACTACTACGTCTACACAGTATCAACGAACCTTTTTCTCCGGCTCTGCGAACCAAGCCGAACTCGAGGCCAGATCTGGGAGCTCGAATAAGTTAACAGTAGACAAAGCTCAGTTCTCACCTAAGAATTCATCTGCTTCTCCCAGTGTTGGAGCACCCACCGCGGCCGATAAACGTCGTTCTGCGTTACTCGAGATTTTCAAAAAGGGCGAGGCGTCGGTAGCCAAGAGCCAGCTCGATGGCCAGAGCGCAAACACGCCATCTCCTCAGCCGAGGAAGCACGAAGAAGCTCAGAAACAGGATCCGCAGTCACCGTCGACTGCTGAAGTATTACGGGTTGCCGCTCGTGGAAAGAACGGACCACTGGAGATGAACCCAGAAACAAACCTTCCCTTCGGCGCGCTCTCGATCCTCTCACGGCCGCAATCGGGCAAAATGTCGGCAGAGAGATGCGGTAGCTCAGCGCAGGGAGCGGACGCGAATGTCGCTCACAGACGCACGCCTGCGAGTCCTTTGGCCACGGCGTCACCAAGATACAGCCAAATGCAAAGCAATATGTCGGACGCACGCGGGCAGAGGGCGTCTCAGCCCTCCCTCGCGCAGTCCTATCCTTACGGCCCTACACAGGCAACCGCGCCCAACCCAATGTCGATACTTCCGAGCGCTCCTGCGGCATCCAGTTTCCCAGTGCCGGGGATGCTTAGGCCCCGGCAGGACTCGACCTCTGAACACAAGAACACTCTACTCTCTCTTTTTGGGAAGCAGCAGAATACGGGAACGGAGAAAGGCAAGGAGAAGGAGCTGACGGCAGTCGAAGCTTCTGGGGGAGGGACAGCGCGCCTATCTGGATTGGCGCCAGTCGCCGCGAGCAAGGGTGATGGCCCCGGCGGTCTGGCAGATAACCCGGCGTCGAGGCACGGGAGACAGACTCCGCTATCGACGGCGGATAGGAATTTCCTCCTGGGATTCCTAGAAAATAAGGCGAGGCAGTAATGTGCGGGAATGGGTGCATAGGTAACTAGGCAGAGTAGTGCAGTGGGATGAAGGGCGGATTTCGGGTTTTCTCTACATAAAGTAGTTGTATGGAAGCGCATCTTGAGCGTTCTGTTGTGTGGATTACACACGTCAAATTAAAGTATATTGGGCATGAATGTGAACCTGCTGCTAAAATCTTGGGTGCTTGTGGGTACCCCACCAACGGCGCGGGGCTCGTCAGGGGGTCTTCGGCGGGGCTTCAAGGTCGCGTTGCTCCGTGTTCCGTGTATTCTGTAGCAGTTAGTAGGTACCAACTACGTAATTTTGTAGTGTTTAAATGTCGAAGTTGGTTGAACCCCGACGAACTTCAAATAGGCAGAAAGTCAACACCAATATCCCGTATTGTGGCTGCCTTTCCGCAAAAAGCCCATTTCGAACCTTACCTGCCTCCGCTAGAATATCCTAGATCCTAGTCGCTAAGCAAACATGGCACGGCTTACTCAAGTGCCCATAACCCCGGGAGGGAGCGGCGCCCCGAATCCGGATTCCCTGGCCGACCTGAACCGATTGCTGGCCCGTCTGCAGCAGAGCATCTTACATGCCGACGCCGAGCGCGAGAGGCGGCTTAGGACGAGCGAATACGAGCGGAACAAAGTGGGAACCGTGGGTCTTCCCTTCCCCCCTCTCTCTCTCTGCCCAACCTTTTCTTTCGTTCCGATGCGATCCCATCATTAGCTTAGCTAGCTACCTGTGTGAACTGACGCAAACCTGTCTCTGTAGAACCTCAACTACGCCCGGACCCTCCTCACGAAGCTCGAGCAGGACGCGCTGGCCATCAAGGTCCACGCCCGGAGGCAGGAGGTGCAGGCCGACCTGAGCCGCAAGCGCGACGTCTTCGAGCAGCTGACCGAGCGCCTACGCGAGATCGAGGACCTCAGCATCGACACCGACGACGACAGCTCCGAGGGCGAAGACCTTCTCGGCGGCGGGACCATCCGGACGCCGAGCGAGAGCCTCGACTCGAGATCCGCCGATGATGCGCCGGAGGGCCGGAGGGAGGATGGTCGAGAAGGAGGGGAAAGAGAAGCAGCAAATAAGTGGACGTTCGTAGCCGAACAAAGTACGCGGTCCGATGCGGCGCCCAGGAGCATAGATCCTTCCATCCAGACACAATCACCGCCATCGACGACACCGCCAGAACCACAAGCTGCCGAAACGACAGTGACATCACAGAACCTGCGGACCCGCGGCGCCGCCAGCGCCTCCCAGCCCGTCGCCGCCACCGCCACGGGGACGGCCAGCGCGCGGCGCGAGCTCTTCGGCGACCGCAAGGCCCCGGACACGACGACGACGGCGACGACGGAGGCGATATTGGACCACCACCGGGCGGAGCAGGACAGGCTGACGGAGTCGCTGGTGCGCATGGCGACGGCGCTGAAGCAGTCGTCGCGGGCGTTCGCGACGTCGCTCGAGGACGAGCGCGCCGTACTCGATGCCGCGGGCCAGGGGCTCGCGCGGGGCGAGACCGGCCTCGAGGCCGCCACCCGCCGCATGGGCGCCCTGCGCCGCATGTCCGAGGGCCGCGGCTGGTGGGGCCGCATGATGCTCTACGCCTGGATCTTCGGCCTCGCCGTCCTCGCCGTGCTCATCGTCTTCGTGCTGCCGAAGCTGCGGTTTTGAAGGGAAAGGCGCCGGGGGACGGCCCGGCCAGCCTTGCCGGTTGGAACTTTGGGTATACCTGGTAGATGCCGGGCTGTCTAGACGGTCCTTCTGGGAAAGGAGAGGAAATAGAGTTAGATCGGAGGACGGGTCGGAAAGGCGAAAAGGAAACGTACGGAGGGTCGTTTTGGCGGTTCAGAGGCGCATGAGGTTATGGCGAGATGGACGTTACGCATACCCCTGGGTCGGGCTTGAGTGTCGTTACCACAGCGTTCAGCGAAATAGCTGTATAGATGATACCGCGTTCAGAATCAGTTCATCCGTTCTAGTTCCCGCCCAAACCCGTTAAGCCAGCACAGAAAGCTGGAGCTTTCTAAAGCAGCGGTGGAAAGTGGGAAAGGACTTGATATACGAGACTATAAGTCAGTAATTTTCCAGGCGGCGAGGATCTACTAAAGTAACTGGTCACAGAAGGACACATGCTGCAACACGCGTCTGTCACTACCATCACCATTCCCTATCATGTGTCTCCTCGGGCAGAATTGGGTTCCCGTTAAATCCTTCGCGGTGAGGGCGTGATATCTAGGGATATGCTACTCTATCGGTTTGTGATTTACGAACCAAGGCTCCGTGCGGCCGTAATATCAATTAGTCGGAACTGAGAGGCCTAAGGACGTTGCCTTCAGAATGACCGCCCATATTGGGAGCATATATGGTAAAAAAGAAAATGCTTGAAAACCAAACGCATATGTGACCATACTGAAACCCCAAATCTATCCTCCGTCCGTCCCATCCATACTAAGACCGGAACCCATGGTCCACGAAGCCGGGGAAAATATCGCGAAGGACGAAGAACCGGTGGAGAGGGGGATTTGTGGCCGGAACTATGAGGCTTTGGGTGCTGGTGGCGCCTCCAGATGATAGATCGGGTTCGAGCCCAAGTGGTAAAGAAATGCCCAAAACTCAACGCAAATTATGACCGTGCCTGATTTGTAAAATTCGCCGTCCGTCCGCCCCATCAGATCAGTGCTGAAATCGAAACCCCATAGTCCGTGCCGTCCTGAAAATGGGAGAAAGATGAAGAACGAGTAGAGAAAAGAGAAAGACGCAGATCCCGCAAGCTGCGGCCGATCGTCGTGTATAAATAAGGCCGCCCGTTTGTTAGATTGCGTCCACCAACATCATAATTTTGTCAGCCAGATCGGCGTCGTGCTGTGCGGGGGCGTCGACGTCCATGGCCGCGTCGTCTCCCCCATCCTGAGCGATATGTTCGGTGATGGCATCATCGCACTGCCCCTCGCCACCCACGGAACTCGTACTGGTTCCGCTCTTGTCCGGCGTAGGCGATTGATCAGCGTCACCGTCATGGACTGCGACCGTGTCGTTAAGCTTGTTGCCATTGTCGCCGCTCGAGTCTCCGTCTCGAGGGATGGCGACGTTGCTCCCGTCGCCGAAGATGGAGGGGGAGTACGGCTCGCCGTTCACGAGGCCTACCGGTTTTCCTCCCGTCTGCACGCATGTCATCTCGTGTCAGCACTTTTGTTTCGTCGTTACGCATACGTCCCCCTTCGCTCTTATGTATCGAAATGGGGAAAAGGGGAGAGGGCGCACCAATCCGAGGACGAAAAAAGCCCAACACAACCTTAGAGTTGTGCGCGTGTGTTACTTACAGGAGGCGCGTACTGGAAGTACTTCTTGGGCATCGAGCCGGCCTTGGCGACGCGCTCGTCCCAGTCGATCTTGGTCTTGGACCGGAAGAAGCGCTTGAACTCGGCGAAGACCGGGTCGAAGAGCGACGGCGTCTCCTCGGGGAACCGGTAGATCAGCGGCTGGCTGTCGCCGGGTCGTCTGAAGTACTTGGTCGTGAGCTGGTAGTGTCTGGGGCTTCCGTTGAACTCCCAGAGCTGGATCACAAGTTGGTCAGAGATAGGGGACATAAAAGGGGCACAAGTGGGTCGGCAGAGATGTTACGTAGGGCGCGATAGCTTACCACTAGCTGGTACCTCTGTCCGACGTTGCCGCTCTCCTCATCGTCGCGGGTTAGTTTGATGTCGTAGCTGAAGAAGGTGCTGTCCCTGTAGACATGGTTGAGGCCTGTTTGCTCATTCCCGCGTCAGTAACACCTCCGGCTCCTTCCCCCGTAGAGACAACCCCAAACAACCATCATCGCCGACGTTTCGTAGGCTACAAAAGCCTACCTAACCATTGCCGCAGTTCCTAAAGAGAACCAAGGGGAAACAAAAAAGAGGAGACTCACAGTCGTTTACCAACCTCTTCCCCCTCTCGACTCCCCTCTCGGCCCGCTCGTCGCGCCTCCGGCGCGCGCCCTCGCGGCGCTGCGCCTCGCGCAGCGAGTAGGGGCGCTCAGGGAGGCGGCGGCGGCGCATCATCGAGTCCTCGAGCCAGTCGGCCGTGACGACGTGGGCCCTCTTCATCCTCTTCCTCAGGCGCCCCCTGAAGCTGCTGCTCGCGAGGAACTGCTCCCGCGACGCCAGCACGTGCGTGACGCTGTCGTAGCCGCCGCCGCCGCCGCCCTCCTGCGCCGAGAAGGCGCCGCCCCACGCCGCCACCCAGCGCGCCACGTCCGCCTCGCGCCAGTCCGGGCGTCCGAGGTCGCCCGCGAGGGCCACCACGCAGTCCTTGAAGATGGGCTTCGTGGCGCCCCCTGCGCCTGTTTTCTTCGTGCGGGGCATCTTTTTTGCCTTGGAGCTGGGTGATTATGGTTATGATGTCTGAAAGATATGTTAGTTGGAAATGGAGATAGATGCTATGTGAAGGGGTGATGAAAGAACGTTAGTCGCTGTGAATTGTAAGTTGATGAAGAGAAAGACGGTGAGTTTCATGGAGATTGTGTGCGTGTATGTATCTCGAGAAGTTGTCTTGTCCGAAACTTATATGGGTCAACAGGACATGGGGTATAGAAGTGTCGGTTAGGGAAGCCATCGGGAGACTGTACTCAGGGTTGGAGCGCAAGAGGAAGGCGCACTCGCTTAATGCCGATGGTCCAAGAGACAGCGGTTTGACATACCTTTGGGAATAGGTTGAAGAGAGATGGACGTATGTGCCGGATGGGAAGGACGAAGGGTAGGCGAGCCGACTTAGAAGTTGGCTGAATAGGATACTTGAAATAGATATAAGATAACCCAGATCACGGGTCTAGGAGAGACTAGGTCACTTAATCAAGAGTAAGACTAGGATAAGGGATGCTGGTCATTACTCTAGGAATTGGTTCGAGGGAAAAAGCATCTGCTGATAATATGATAAGCTGGCGCAAGAGCAGACGGAGCAAGTCCGTGAGAAATCAGGACGGAAGGAAGGCGGAGATAAACTCTGGTTGAGAAGAGTCCCTTTCACGTGGACGGTATGCCACATATGCTTTGATCGGTCTCGCCCATGGGAAGGTGGCACTTGATATGTAGGCCACGTAAATAGGAAATCATAGAAAACGGGAATGGCTTATCGTGGGTATCATATATCTGCTATACATCACACTTTCCCCTTTGCTAGCAACTCCCAATACCTCCAACAACCTATATCAGAAAACGCCGAATGCCTATAACTACCACCGTTGATGGCGATATCGGATCAGAATAAGGTGCTCTTCTTCTTCGACATATTGGGACGTTCCGAACTATCGCCCCGCCTTCTTCCGTTCCTTTGTGGCTGAGATTGCGGTTGGGGGGAAGCAAGGTGGAGCAACCTGCTAAGTGCACCCCCGTGTGTCCGGGGCTCGGCGCTCGATGGCCTAGGAGGGGGCTCAGAGCTGTTCTGGCCAGCATGGGGACGCGGACTCTGTGCTGGGGGACGACCCGCATCCGGGCGGCTGCTGGGCCCCGCCGTTGATCGCGGAGGTAGCGCCGGAGCCGGCCCGAAGTCCTGACCTTCGACGCCGTACTCCCGACGCAGCCTTTCGGTCTCCTTAGCCACCTCCGCTTCGCGTCGCTGCCGCTCTCTCTCTTCCTCCTCGAGCATCCTCTTGATGCGCCTCTGCTCGGCCCGATCCCGCTTCTCGCGCTCGCGCTCCTCCTGCTCTACCATTGCTTGAAGACGCCTCGTCTCAGCATCGATAGCAGCCTGGTCTGAGGGGCCAAGCGGGGGAGTCGGCTGCTGTGTGACGTGCGACGTTGTCTTGGCGGGAGGAACATTGCCTATTGCACCCGACATGACATGGCTGGCAGGGGTCGGCGAACTAGATGTCGCGGGGAGGGCCCGCGAGTTTTTGCGCCTGCTCGGCGCCACGCCGGAGATGTTGAAAGAGTCCCGACTGGGAGATAGGTATATCTCGCGGATTACCTCGGCGCCCAATAGGAAAACGACTTCGAGCCCCTTGCGATCTTCCACCTCGACCCTCTGGAGGTTCGGCTCGTATATAGTGATGGCATGCTCCCTGCCGTGCTTGAACATTGCCACCGTAATGTCGGGATCTTTGCTCTTCTTCCCGTCTACCGAAGTTCCGGTCATGTAGCAGGTCATGTCCTTGGAAAATTTGCTGTCGCGCTTCCATTTGAACACGGTCTTGGGGGCCAGACTAGTAATCACCTCATCACTCCGTTGGCGGTCGAGTTTGGATGCCGAGGGCTTGCGGAAGCTTTGTTGGGGCATCTCAAACTCCCACGACTCCTTCCCAGTCCAGGCGCTCTTCTCCCCCCTGACGGTGACCTGCTGGTCAGGGTTGTACAACTGTATCGTAAAGCCGTCGGGAATCAGTGGCACCGGGGGCGGGGTGACGCCATTTTGCGCGCGAATCTCCGCCGCCGAGAGCGTGGGCTGCTGAAATTCAGGTTCAATCAAGACCTCTCCAAATATGACGTCTTGGGCTACAGGATCCCCGAGAGCAGATGCGTATTTGTTCTTTGACTGGGGCAGCGCTGGGTCGACCTTCTGGAACAGATACTCAGGAGTGGGCTCAGATCCGTGATGAGTAAAATACAGGAAACTCTTGAGCGGGTTGTCGGATGAGGGTCTAAAGAAGAAGGTGGGGAGGTTCTCGTCGAGCATCTTGGCCCGTCTCACGCAGTCTCGATATTTTTAAGAGATGCACTCCGTACAAGAGTTGGTTCTCGGAATCTTTTATGCCCTTGCAAAATACGAGAGGAATTGATAAGGCCGCTGGAAAGATCGGTATTTTGTAGGATGATACGTTTGTCTTGCTTAGGTCGCAGCTGTGAGAGCGAGTGAGGGACAAGTTTATAGTCAGTCACAGGGAAGAATCAGGTCCCAAGACTTCGAACTGGTGGGATGACGAAAAGCGTCGTCTCTCGGCGCGGCGCTGCGGGTAGGCGCCCGTCCTTATGCAGCTAATTATATGGTTCGCAGTGAGGCTGAGTCGCTTAAAATAGACACAGTTCCAACACCCTTATAAGCGCAGGACCCCAACATGACTCGAGCCGATGTCAAATTATACAGATGGTTATGTATATGCCAGATAATTCGTCCCAATACGGATCTTGGAGACGAGGTGTTGACGAAGCGCATGTGATTTCTGCATGCGAAAACTGGGATGGAATGCCCATGAATGGGTGGGTAACTGATGAGCCAGCGGGGGTTGTCGTCAGCGTGTTGCGAGGCTGCCCAACTTGCTAGGCATGTACAGTACCGCAATTATCCGCGAAATTCGTGAAAACCTAATGCAGCGCTAAATTTTCATCAGGTAATATGGCACGTCTCCACACGCTTTGCACATTCCTGACCTAACCTATAATAGCTTAACAACCACGAAAAGCTAGCTGCTAAGGGTATGACGTTGCGGATAGATATGGGGCATCTTGCATAGCAAAACATTAGCTTTTAACGGATTTCGGGAATAAACGCGGTAGCAGTACGCAATACTTAGTGGCGACCGCGCCACAACCACGAGGAACCCCGTCTGTTCCAATGGTCCGGGACCTCACGGGCCCGTTCTGGATAGACACTCTAGCACTTCAGGCTCTGTTGCGCTGAATTCCTTCGGTGACAATTAAGCTTATTCCCTCTTTAGGGCAAAAAGAGAAATCCGTCAGCTCCCCTGTACACACATGTAAACCATAGTAGGCATATGAAGTTATCGAGTTTACTTCTAGCTTATTCAGTAACATGGATATAAAGAACCTTAAAGAAAGAAAGGGGGGGTAAAAATGGAATAAAAATAAAAATAAAAAAGCTCGCCTCCCCGGACTCGAACCAGAGCCTTCACCATCATTTTAAGAAAAGAGTGTCTGACCTTCCTGGACTCGGGCCGAGAACCTTTACTACAAAAAAGTGTCTCACCTCCCCGGACTCGAACCGAGAGCCTTCACCAATTCCCATGATACTTTTCAGCAACACCGGCTATAAGAGAGTTAGTGTCATATTAAAGGCGGGAGAAAGAGGTCCAAGCTTACAAGATGACGCGCTGCCATTGCGCCAGAGGTGATTCGAAGTGCCCGGTAGGCCACTAAGTAACCATCTCTTGTGACGCCAAGAGACGAGTTGCTATTGTTGAAAGTCGAGGGGCTTACCTGGATATATATCGATAGACAGGATTTTCCGAATTTCACCCGGTGAAAACTTGCTTAGTAGGACAGTCACGTGATCGCAGAAGCTTAACAATTTCTATCGTAACAAAAACTACATCAGTAACGCATTATGAGACTCCCAGTAGCTTGGGACCTTTGAACCCCCCAGGGCAAACAGCAAAAACAAATCTCTAAAGTCACTAGAATACGTACGTTAGTCCATGTCCTAATGTGTTAACCAGGGTTACGTACGCCGGAGGTATCCATCCCGCCGGAAGGCGGAGACGGCGGCGGCGGCGGCGGCTGTTGCTTGCATAGCAGCAACCTGCTCCTGCAGGGCCGCAACCTGCTGTATCAGCTGCTGCTGGTGTCGTTGTTCTTCTTCTTGTCGCCGCCGCTGCTGCCAGCGGCCCTGTCGGCCGCGAGGTTGACGTTCGCTGCGCAACCAAAGTATGCTCCGCGACCCCTATTGATTGCGTTTGTTAGCCTCCATATTCGATAAGCAGGGAACCAGGGTTAGGGTTGCCTAATAGCTGGGACTCGGTTGGCTAGGATTTATGTGGTAACCGATAGTAGTTGGATTAGGAATAGGACTCGGATAGATGCGGTGGAGAACGGACGAGATAGGGGGCGCAAGTGATAACGGAGCAGAACGGCACGACGAGGAAGAATTATCGTGGAAGGCATGTGGAATAGTATTTCGGATATGGGCTGACAACTTTAGCAGGGGCTACGGAGGGTGGAGATTGAGAAAGGTACGAGGGATTGGGAGGCATCGACTGCGGGCTCGCGAAGTCGAAGGATGGGTGTCGGTGGGTGAAGGGTGGTGTCCTAAGTGTAAGTAAAGCATGCTGTCCTTCGTTTGTACGATGTAAGGGCAGAGGATGGAAGAGTGGAGGAAAACCATGTAGTACGCACATTTTGACGGTAGTTGCTGAAGAAGGGAAGAGGGAATCGTACCTCATTTCATTTGACTGAACTACTTTAGACAGGACCAGACCTAGTGTTCCTGCTACTTATGGTAACTTCCCTACACTCCTTCTTACTTGCAACTATGCTCCTTCCGTACTTTACGCGTATAAGGTAGATAGGTACCTAGGGAGATAACAGTGGACATGACCACCTCCCCCAATGCTTCACACTACGTATATCCAGCCACTTATCCCCGGCATGGACGACCTTGCTGTGCATACCTATTATCTTGGCCGTCTGTGGAACGGTGATTATAAATTGCAGGAGACTGGAAAAGGATGATGGGGATAAATTAAGCTATCTACAGGAGAGCTGAGTGGCAGGGAAGGTAGCATCCCTTAGTCTGTTGCCCCCGTAATACTAGCCGGTAGACCAACCTAGACGAAGCCGTTTGGGACGTTCGTGTTCAGCGTATGAGATCGAAATGGTAGGGGTCTAAGGACATCTACAACCAAGGTAAACAGCCTTTTACGGCGAACGTACGACTGTGTGAAGTCATCCATAGTTGCACCATGGCATCATTCATTCCAAATCATCGGTCTCCATATTCTCCATGGCTTGCCCTCTGGGCTTTCAGTTTCGTCTTAAATGTTAACTCGTTCGGCAGTGAGGATCAAAGTTGAATGTATATCGGCGCTGTCCCGTACTTCGTAGGTGGCTGCGTTCGAAGAAGGGGATGGGCGCGGGAAGCTGAACCACGGGCCGCTTGATGGTGGCCACTGATAAGGGGTGACTAAGGGTCTATTGTCCGTATTCAGGTTGGATAAGGAGTTATCCTTCGACCTGAGACGTGGAGCTTCCTTAGATATACATCAACAGCATATTCTAGACCATTTCATACATGCACCTTGACGCTGTATCACCAAATCGCATCAAAGCTATGCTGAATACCCGTTGGATCCCATACTAAGTGACCAGCCTTAAGGCTTGGGGGATGCACTGTTAGAATAGGGGTAATGGCGTCCCACACCGCTTACGTTAATATCGATGTGTAGTCCCGCAAGCTTCATGGCTGGACTCTTAGTATGGAATCCCACGGATCTCCAACCCATCTTTGACATACACATCTATATATATCAAAGTGGTGTGGAGCGGCATTGCCCCTGCTCTAACAAATTGGACCGAAAGGTGACGATAGTACGGAGTGCTAACTTAAACAGAGGTGGATTGGATGGAAGGTGACGAACTATGGTAATCAAGGGCAACCGACCGGCGAGGCTGGGGACGATGTTAATATTGCTGGAGATACGGACGAAGGCATTACGGGGTCGCCGAGCTACTGTCCCGTGGTCAAAACCGAATGAAGAGTTTTGGTCGAGTTTCTGGATCGCAAGAACGCGCTACAAAACGACGATACGTGTGCCGGCAGACTGTCAACGCGCCTACTCAAGGCTGTGGCTGGCGCCACCGGCGAGGTTCACAGTCATTAAAGACGGAAAACGTAATGGAAATTAACGTGAAAGGGATCATAACCTCTTAAAGGAGATTGTATAGGGAAAGAACAATAAGGATAAAAGAAACTATTTACAGAGAGCCGAATGGTAGGAAGGTGTATGTACGTAAGATAACAACCATAGGCTACTGGCCCACAACATGATTCGAAAGGAACGTATCTGTAAGCTAAAAGTTGAAGCGACAGAGAAGGCCTAGATATCGACTAGCATATACTAACAAATCGTAGTGGTAAGGCTATTTACAGGTGTATTAATCCATATATCCCCTATTCCATACCATCTATATGCAACCCAATACTTCGGGCCTGGAGGCTTAAGCCTTAAGCCTAATAGGTTGCAGATGGAGATGGCCTAAGTGCGACGGGGCGAGTCCTTTCAAATCAGTCGCCATGGTGGCCTTGTGCTTGCGGGATTTCCTATAGGGTCGGAAGCGAGTGCCGGAATCTATGTACAGTTCATTCGAAAGTGATGTGGTTCTGCCGTAGTATTTGGGTCTGTCAATAACGTCCGTAGTAGATGAACAGCATTTGATTTATCTGACTGTTTATTTGCCTTAATCCGGTCAGGTGCGACTCGTTCGGGTGTCTCTTAGGCCCCAAACCGATGTTGTTGGAGGGACGCCACCCCTTAAAGCTGGGCTGGAAGCCGTCCGTGATATCCATGGAGGGGCCCCGTGGTAACTTTGTTGGTGTTAAGGCCCCTTGCTAGGTGGCCTTTAGGTGGCTTCGACAAGTGTTACTGCCTCAAGAATTGGGCTGGTGACCATATGGAAGCGTTGTGGCGTGTTATGGTGGCCTGGAGGGCCAGCCCATATAGTCAATGGCAAACCCTGGATGCATAAGTGTCTTTGAACACTGCGGTGCTTTCGGTATATTGAATTAGCCGTTACATGGCGCCCGCCGTCCAATGGCATATGGTTGCTCAGTTTTCGCAGACCATAAAGGCTTCAGGCCTTCGGCTAACACACGTGTATATGTAGACATACAGTGGAAACGTGGCTGAAACAAGACAATCCCACATGACGGGCCGCGACGGGCCTTGTGAGGCCAAAGTACAGCCGGTCCACGAGCGGTTCCTCGCCATCCGGCCCGCAATGGGGTCAACGTCGTCGGCGGCGGCGTCAGTGGCCTCATCATCATTATATTTGTCGTCGAAGAGCAGGGCTGCCGCCTCGAAGACGAGATGGGCCCTCGCCCAGCCGGGGCTCGTGGATCCGGCGCTCACGTCGTGGGCGCCTCGACGCTGTTCAAGCTCTACTACAGCCGCTCACCCAGGCTCGTCTGGTGGTAAACTTTTCGGCGCTTTTCATCAGGAGTCGAAGCACCAAATGTATCTGACAATGCTTAAAAAAACCATGAATAGCCTCAAAATTTGTTTGCTTCAAAAGCTGCTGTTGTGTTTGGCTTGTGTTGTTTTTGCGGACGCTGTCTGCCGAAACCGCTCAAATGAGGTCAAGTTCTGGATGCTCAATACGCTGAAGCTATAGTGATTCTCGTGGAAGAACATACGCAGTAGACCCCGGCGGCTTTTGGTGTTGATTCTCGTGGACTTCAGTCGATGGTAGTTCCACGAAGAATTCGTGGCCAGCGTTGCAAAAGCGATCGCGGCTATTGCGTCGTCTGCAATAGTGCGACACCGCCAGGGCAGGTTGTTACTCGTGCAGGCAACTTGTTCGACACGAACGCTATGATTAGATATATTCATCCAGGCCAACACTAACGGACCATGCATCCATGGAGGTGAATTGGGACAAGGAGTCTCAGTGGCTTGGGACATCAGTTCCCAATAACGTAGAATTTGAAACCGAAACCGAAAGTGCGCGGGTACCGCGGTGATACGACGTAGAGGTATGAGCTGTGCGACGTGGAATTAATCCTGCGATGGCGTTTCCGAACGTTAGTGAGTACATTCACAGACACGCCCAGCCGGCACAGCCTCACAGCAATGACACGAGCATGAACATCAGCAGGACGACGAAAGCCAGGGGACGCTCCACTCCCGCACCCATAACCCGACTCAGCGAGACGCCCACCAGCACAGTCGCGGCGACACTTACCTAGACAGATGAACCTGGGCGTTGATCTGGCACGTAATCGAGATGACCGAGATGGGAGCGGGTGCGGCTCCGATCGGTCCTGGCGCCTGCGGATGTATTTTTCCAAGAGGGCAGCTGTTGGGGCCCGAACAGTTGTGTACTGTGTGTAGGTAGGTTGAAGTCCAAGGAAATTCGGGTAGCGGGTCGCAGCGGCTGTGATGTGGGAGTTGATCGCCCAATCTAATAAGGAGGTTTAGGTAGTTGGGTATGTGGTCCGCTCGCCGTCGACGCCTGCGACATTGCTGATGTTCCCGGGCCACGCGGTCTTTGGATGAGCACGTCTAGCAAGACGAATGTCGAGAACGCTGGGGACTGAGTCTTGGTTGACAAAGATCAAAGGCCATCCAAGAGAACTGGCGAGGACATACATCTCGAGACGGAGTGTGCGAGATCTAGCGGTGTGCCGCCTTGTTCCGCTAGGCAAGCGGCTAGAAGCCCTCGAACAACTTCACTTCGCTTTCCCGGCCCGGCCCGGCAATATTATGTGACTGTCTCCCATCGGAACGCCTCTCTAGAGGCTCAGCCGGTCGCCCATGGTCTCTTCCGGCACTGCAAAGCGCTGGATGGCCAACCCCGGCGTAACTGGCCATGGTATCCTTCGACTCCGTGTTGTCACCGTCAATGCATACTCGTCTGGCGAAAGGCGTGATTGTGGTGAAGCATCTCATAACACATCCTCTGTCATCCGCTTCCGATACGCCAGTAAGTGTGTGGCTCACTCCCCCCGAAGTCCTCCAGTCCTTCCTTTGTCAGTTTTCCCTCCTCTTGCCATCCCCTTCCCTATTCCGTTGTCCAGACGTCCCTTCACAGTCCCGCTTCCACAACTGCCACTTTCTAACCAAGTCTTACCCTCTCCTCACGTCACCAACCCCCAGACGTCTTCCTGATCCTTCTCTCTTCAACCTTTCCCGGCTCTTCCGTCCCCAGAGAGACAAGGAAAGAGGAAATGAAAATCTTGATTTACTTAACTTGGATATATACATTTATTATAAGTGCTTATTTCTCTATGAATTAAACTTTTTAACAGAACCAACTTCTTCGAAGACCATCTAGCTCCATGCCTGAATTTGCTAATAACTTGGTCAACTTGGTATTCTATCAGCTGCAGTTGTCCGAGGCACAGCCATTCCCCAGGTCCCCAGTTTGTGCCCCGGGGATGGAGCATGCGCGCCACAGCCGCTGGTCCAATTGTCTGCATCGCCCCCTCATTGCATCCTTATGAGGCTGTGGGCCGTCCGCTACATTTATTAACTACTTGAACTACCGGTACGCTGTCTGCTGCGTGACGTTCAGTTCCCCGGGGACGGCGGGCATCACCGGAACCTCGCCCCGCTCTTTCGCCCTCGAGTTGGCCCTCCTGACCCGCCCCGCCTGCTGGTTGACCCAGCTGTTGATGCTGCGGAAACGGGCGGGCCGGTCCTCGCTCGTCTGCGTGTACACCGTCTCCCTCTTCCCGTTGCTGCTGCTGCGGCTCATCCACGAGAAACGCCCGAGGTAGTTCGGCGTACGCGGCGGCGGCTGCTGCGGCTCTTGCCGAGCCGCGACCGGTGGTGGTGGCGCGGTCAGCGACTGCGGTATTACTATGTCGCCGTCGCCGAACCCTGAAGATAGCGATGATATCTCGCTGTCCCTGTACGTCTGCCGCTTCATTGCGTCGTCCGTGGCTGACGGCTGACTGTCCGCTACCAGCTGGTTGTTTAGGTCGGAAGTATGTTGTTGACCCGTCGCTCGATTCATACCCGCGTTTGGTGGCGTTTCGATTACCGGTGGGTGTCCATATACGTAAGTAGCCTCGTTGTTTGGTGGTTGTTGAAGGGTACCCTGCTGCGAACCCAGTGTTCCTGTATACACAAGGCCGCCTGACTGCCTCGCGTCCGCTGGAGCATGGGCGTAATAGCCTTGTGCTTCCAGTATACTCGCCACGCTTTTCTCATATATTGGGGGTGGCTCATTTGCCATATGCGCGGGGCTGTTTGTCCCAGAACCGTTATTGGAGTCTTTCGGTTTCCAAGGAGACCAGCTAGCTGGTGTGGAGTTGTTTCTAAACCTCCTCACCGTAAGATAGATTAACCAAGCGATAAAGCAGAACAGAATGAATGCACCTAGGACATAGTCAGTTACTCTACGCTTGTTTTCCCCCATTGATGATAGGTGTGGTTGGTCTCGCCCTCTATGACATCTTTGCGCCAGGACGTGACTTACCTATGGCTCCTACTGCGATCAACGCATGCTCGGCTCCTTGGGCAAGCGTCTGAGGAGAGCCTGGGGGAGGAGGGCCCAGCCCTCCCCTGGGCCCTCCCCTGCCGTCGAAGTCATCATCATCGAATTCCACTCGGTCAAATTGCGGGCTGTTCGGGAGGTCCGGGGCTGGCGGGGGTATTGCTGTCCACGTTGTGCTGGAATCCGGAGTGGGCTCTGCTGCCGTGGACTCGATGATAGAGAGAGGTACCGTGAAAACCGGCCAGTCTTCATCGTCGACCACACTCTGCTGGGGTAGAGTCGTGATTATGGTTAACGGTATGGTGGCCGTCCTCGAGAGAAATGGCGCGCCGGTTGGTGCAACTGTCGCGGTCGATTCCTATCAACTGTCAGATATCGCACTCACTCAAAAACTCGAGGGCCTGCTTACAATGATTGGAGTCATGGTAGCCGTTGGCTCATCAACTGGGCCCACCGTGATTTCCAATGCGGGTGTTACTGTCGTGCTAAAGGAGAAGTCACGTTCGGCTCCACTTGAAGGGGCCATCGACGCCGTAGTCTCTATCAGTGGTTGGTTGATGGCGTATGGGGGAGATAGGTCGTCTGGTATCGATGGCGGAAGACCATTGTTCTGTCCGGTGCCGTCCCCTTCATTTTCTCGCTCTGACGTATCGGGATCCCCTCCTTCCGACAACTCGTCCTCCGAATCTTCGTTCTCGCTGACATCGTAGTCGCTTTCAACGTCGTCACGATCATCGCCTTCGCTGTCTTCGACGCGGCGTCGGCTGCGGTCTCGACTAGGGGATAGACTGCGACCTCTGCGATCACGATCGTCCTCGTCGTCACTATCCTCGCCACCCGTCCTTCCTTCACCGTCTCGCTTGAATTTCACGGAAAGCCGCGCTCTGCCTCTTAAAGTCCTCGTGAACAACTCGGCATCTTCGGACCTTGGATTATTTCGCGTCCATGATGCTGACTGCTCCGTGACCTTTGCCGACCGTTTCCACCTTCGAGCCCGCCTCGTTCGTGTGGTCACTTCCACAGGAGCCATGGTTTCGCCTGTAAACCGTTCCTAGCCTCCTAACCTGTCTGTCTGCCGCAATTCTCCAAATACACGGGGTCGAAAGTCGGTCGCCTAGAGCATATCGGAAAACCGAAGCCACGAAAGGATGGGGACGTTATGGTAAAACACTACAACGGGCGTCACGGAAAATAATCTAGAAAACAAATAGAACAAACCGAGCGCAGATTATACCCGAGCTCGGGGACGGAGAACTGAATACCAAATACACACAAGGCCCTGCCTTGATGAGGAAAGAGAGGAAGAGAAGCAGAAAGGCAAGCCGATCAGGCGGGAAGTAAAGTGCCACTCATCTCATATCAGAGGGGTTTCGGCGTCGGATGGATTGGAGACCCTTGCTTCCGGGTAAGGTCTAGCTCTGGGGATAGCTTCATAAGCATACTTATGATTCAACGGTCCTCTTGCGGTCTCAAAGGAGGACCTCTAAGAGGCCGAGCGCCGTGAACATGGAAGAGCCGAACAGGGGAGGGTCCCAATGAGGGTCTACGTCTCACCATTGTCTGTCAATACGCACGCCCACTCTCGACTCGATGAAGGAACCCCCTTTTCGGAAGCCTTCTGGAAGCATCTCTTTCACCGATGCGACTACTATTGGTCAATGCGAGAGGCTTGTCCGCCTGCAGTCTACATAAAACCGTTGTTGATGTTGGGTGAAGATCCATCCAGTGACTCGATCGGGTCTAAGTTGCGAAATGTCACAAATATATACTTGGTGAAATGGCCCTAGCAGGGGTATCTAGGGGTAGTTTCGCAACGCCAAGCAAGAAGAGGCAGGGAGACCTGGTAGCTTGTTCATTGTGCCTCGGACGAAGCTACGGTAGAGCGGGGACGTGCAAGGCTACTGGCGTCTCAACCAGGGGCCGGGAAACATGCGGCAGAAGCGGGGCGTCGAGTTTCAGCCCTGATCCCGAAAATTAATAATACCATGTTGTATAGGTTCATCATCCGCGCGCGTGGAAATATTCTAACACTTCAGGCCGATATGAGAAAATGCGATTGGAGCAACAAGATACGCCGTCGTCGTGTGTCTCCTAGGAATGTCCTCGCTTTCGAGACCCACGAACGGGAGCTCCCTCCAAAAGCTGACGCGGATCGCTTCAGCGTTGGCATTGGGCCCACGGAGGCGGGCAATTTGACGAGTGCGAAAACGGAAGCCATCTCAGAGAAACGTCATAGACTGTGATTGCAACGGTGAATATGAATATGATACTGATAGTGGCTCTCGTAGATCCGATGAATCTGCATATACTGTAGGAACCGAACATGGGAGAACAGCGAATAATAATAAGCGACCGGGACGGTGCTTGTATTTTAACAGGGAGGCCCCGGTTGCTTGGCGATGTAAGGACAATTGCCGACAACTAACGTTGCTGGAGGCGCCGCCGTCTTGATCAGGACTCCACTTGAGGAGCCAACTCACCCAGAAACACTTTGACAACAGTTTCAACGGACAGGATACCCTGTAGTAGAGCTAGTCGTTGACTCGCTGTGTCCCTCTATCTTTGCGCGAACGGTCGGGAAAGCGTGAAGGGCTGGTGCAAGGGGTACCTCGTCGTGACACGATCAGCTTAATGTAGATTCGGAGCAGCTTATATTGACATATGATCACGATGCCGGTTCGAGTCACCGACCTCACCGAGGCCGATATACCCGGCGCCGTGTCGGCTATCCAGTAAGTGCAAGCGCATAAGATGCCCATGCCTTGTCAGCCGTCACACAACACGCTGACTTAGGCGCTATGAAAGGGAAGCTTTTGCCGACGACCCTTACAACAATTGGGTCTTTGATAAATCCAAGGTATGCGGCCTACCTCTCTCTTCTTTAAGTCATCTGCCGGCAGTGGGTAAACCCGGCGGCCCTCCTGGCTGGCTGGGAAAACTGCCGACGGGGAGTGTTTCATCGGGGCGGGTGTCACGGCTCAAACGCGTTCCGCCGACTCAGCCTCAGTGTTGCGGCTATGCACCGATAGCTGAGTGGCAGTGCCGTTAGGTAACATTCTGGCATTTCCCTGTATGGCCCACTGTCGGCTATATCGCGTATTTCATAGTTCCGTAAACGCAGTCGCTTGCTTCGTCAGGGGACAACGGTGGAGCGGTAAACGTGCACAGTACATCCTCCTACTTGAACTGACGGGTGGTCAAATAGTTCAGCCCGCAACGGAATGCCGCCTCTCTGGGGATCCGCTGCCGCTGGGGGATGCGCAACGGCATTTTCCAGGTCGCCAAGGAGGAAGGCAGCGACGAGGTCCAGGGCGTCGCGATGTGGTTGAAGCCCCAGAGGACCGACCAGCCGCTCTCCTGGCACGACTGGTTGGAGGGATGGCGGCTATGGCTCAACCAGGTCGGGATGAACCTCTGGTACGGCCGGGGCGGTCTCATCGTCAAGGTGGGTCGAGTTCACGCTGAACTGTTCGTATATGAAAATACGATAAGGAGGCAGCTTGCTTCGCCCGCCCAATCTAGCCCCTTCCTCTTCCTCCCATTCTTCTTCCGGCCCCTCACTAACAGAAAAACCGCCGCGACAGCGCTACTACATCTGGAAAGAAGCGCAGGCGGAGGTGCAGTCGCGTGTGTGGACGGACCCGCACGGGTACTACTTCCTGAACATCATGGTGGTGGTTCCGGGGGCGCAGGGGCGCGGCATCGGGCGGCAGATGATGCGGGCGGTGACGGACCGCGCCGACGCCGAGGGCCGGCCGTGCTACCTCGAGTCGAGCCGTGACGAGCCCAACATGCGGATCTACGGGCGCTTCGGCTTCCGGTTCGCCGCCGAGCTCGAGTGCGACGATAACGGCGACGCCATACGTCTCTTCGCCATGGTGCGGGAGCCCGGCGCGGGCCCGCAGTCGCAGCCGCCGCCCAACTGACGGAACGGTGGTCGGAGTGGTGATCATTTGTGATGACTGCTCGTCCGGGTCCGGCAAAACGCTGCCCAGGGTCGAAGAAACAGGAGAAGCGGGAGCTGTTACTCATAGGCTCCCGATGTCCAGCGCCTCGAAGTTTCGTATCCCCCTCTGTCCAGGCAGGTAGTCACGAGGCGCGGCGTCGGATCGAGGCATCGAAGGTGACCGACCTACTGAACTCGGGAACACCCGGAATGTGGGAATGTAAAGCCTTCGACCCTACCCAGCCAGTGTGACAAGGCGCCGAGGACCTGAGCAAGTTGCTTGGCACTGGTATGACCGGTCATGAGACACGAGGAATGTAAATTATTTATGGCAAATACTCGCAAAAGCTCAACAGCAGGAACCGTAATCCAGACGTTGCCGAGACATTGCCACCTTGGTTAGCTAAGGGATGACATGCTTTTCAACAGCGTTCCTAGAGCCCAATTAGGGGTTTTCGTGGTAATAACGTAGAGCATGAAGAAGAGCGCCGCGTCTCTCCGGCGCTCGAGTAGGGCGCGGAATAACGTAGCGTGCGAGGTACGCGAGAAGATATGTTATTATTTATACAATACGGAAGAGCCGCTGGCATGACTTGCAACTGCCGAATAGCTAATCTGTATCTAACAAGGAGACCATAGTCTATCGCTGCTTTTGTATAGCAATAGGCACGGGTGCTGATCTGTTCAGCTCCGTGGCCTAATCTAACGTGTCTTCCGAAACTCCTTTGACCCCCAAGCGTGCCAGGCTCGGACCCAGGTATACAGAAGGTACAGGCAGCGCATTCTATACAAACAACCCAAACCAAACAAAGACGCAGGGTAGTGCCAGAATCCAAGCACTGTTCCTGGCGTTAGTTAGCGTTTTACTCCCGGGAGACGTCCCGTCCGTAAATCTTGGCCTTGATCCAGTCCATCGCGACGAGAACACGGTTGCGGGCTAGCACGTGTCAGTGACCCTGCGCATATAATGACAGTCATCGATGTACAAGGGGCTTACTGCTGAAACACATGCTTAGGTATATGCTCCTCCAGAATAAATATGTAAGCTTGCCGCCAGTAGCAAGGTTGCCGTTCAACCACGCGACATCGGCAACCGCCTTTTCGCTGCCAATATACGCCAGACTGCCCTGGTGCGAATATTGGAATGGCTTGGTATCCTTGATTCGTCGTAGCTGCTTCTCGGCGGACTCGATTTGCTGGGCGACCTCGGCCGCGTCGCCGGGTTTCAGATTCAAGCCTGCGCTGAGCTCGTGGATCTTGTCCTCAAGAGTTTCGGTCATTGCCATGTTGTTAAAAAGTTTTGCCAGGAAAGTACCCTCCTGGGAGGCCACCTGTGCGGTTGGTGCGTACCCAGCAACGGCACAATCACCAACAGCCCAGACATCCCGGGTACCTTGAACGACTAGGTACTCATTCACGGCGAGGCCACGTCTAGAGTCCTTCTGAGCGGGGATCTGTGACATCAGGTCCTTGACAACGGGACGCACAGCGTTACCAGTAGCCCAGACAAGCAGTCCGTAGGGGATGGTGACCATAGATTTCTTGCCGTCCGGGCCAGTGACCTCGGCCTCGACCGTCTTATCCGTAACCTTCTTGACCATGGTCTTCGTCTTGATCTCGATGTGCTCCTCCTTGAAGGTACTCTCGGTGTAATCAATAAGCTGCTTGCTGAACATGGGTAGGACGTTAGGCAGTGCTTCAATCAGGGTGACCTTGAACCGTGGGGCAATGTCAGGGATCAGCTTCTTGATGTCTTCATCGAAGAAGTCGCGAAGTTCTCCAGCGAATTCAACACCGGTGGGTCCACCACCGACGACAACCATATGCAGTAGACGGTCAATCTCTTCTTGGGTCTGGTCCCTGAAGGCGGCAGTCTCGACACAGTCCATGATCTTGGTGCGGATGGCCTGGGCGTCGCGGATCTCCTTGAGGAAGCAACTGTGCTCGCGGACGCCAGGGATACCGAAAGTAGCGTTCTCGGCACCGACACCGATGACGAGCATGTCGTATGGCACTTCGGTCTCGCTGACGTCTCCCTTGATGTCACTGCTGTCGGTAATCTTGACAACCTTCCGTTCGTAGTCGATTTTGGTAGCCTCGGCTTCGTAGAATGTGACGGCAGCATTCTTGTGACGCAGGATCTGTCGGACCGGCTCCATGATGGAGCGGTGCTCGATTTGCCCAGTAGTGCATGACGGCAAGAGGGGCGTAAACAGGAAGTAGTTGCGGTTAGAGATGACGATGACGTTGTAGTTAGAGGTATCAAGCTTTTTGAGAAATGCGACAGAGCCCCAGCCGGTACCTTGCGGCGGGAGTTAGTACCTAATTGGGGCCCAGCTACTGAGTTTACTTACCCAGAACAACCAGTGTCTTTTTCTGGGGATTGGGGGGGTATTGCTCGACCGGGTGACGATCTTTATATCCATCGTAAGCAACGCCTCCGACGAGGCCGAGAATGGACAGATAAGCGAAGCGGCGCAACCATTTGAAAGTGGACCGGATCCTGCCAGGTTTTTTCTTGGGGGGCGGCGACGACACATCTGCATAGCACCTCTGGAATTGGCGAGAGACGACAGGTCGAGTGCTAGCGATCAGGGCAGAGGGAGACGGGAGAGCTGGCTTTCGCGCGCATGACGTCGTTGCGAATCCGGCGACCGATCGAGTTACTGACGTAGACATAGTCATAGGCAGATGCAGCCTCTGAACTGTGGTCCCCAGCTGTGAACCAGCCAGCCGGGCGAGCGTCCTGGAGGATGAAGCCATTGCGCTGGCTCCAAGGGCGCGATTGCCAGGTCAATGGTGGAGAGGGAAATCAGTGAGGAAGTCGGCGAAGGAGATTGGGGGGGAAAGGACCAAAAGCCGAAAAGAAAAAAGAAAAAAGATTATAACTATTGGATATGAGCAACATTGAAGAGCTGAGGAGGGGCCTGTGATACCGAACTCCGGATAGTACTGCTACCTAACTTCCAGCATGATCATGGTGATGAAAATGTACAATTACTTGAGGCTTAAGAGGCCCAATTACAACCTGGAAGCGCGTGCCTTCAATGTAGGCAGTTTAGACTAAAAGGGTGGGTCTAGCTCCATACCTAGGTACAAAGGTTTTATCTGCGTATCACTCTAGTCCATGTGAATCTACCGCCAGCTCCTTCATTACCGTAGACGGCACATGATTCTTCCTAGCTTCAATGTTCGAAGGGCGCCCAGCCTGGCAGTTATATGTAAAGTTTATTTGGATACATTAAGACTCTACGCAGACTTCTTACCGAGGCAGTGGTTGATCAACTCCCCCCCCCTTTTGAGTGTTGATAATGCTCATTCCCCACAGCCCTTTTGCTACGTATTAATCCGCCGGAGCCTCAATGACGCGCTTAAATAAATGAATCACTAATAAACTCCCCCCTCACCTACATAGGGACCCATATCCAAGATGATGGGATCGGGATTTCGGACGTTGCTCGCTAAACGGTTATGGCTTCCGTATACGGATTATCCGACGGAGCTTGAACCTATCTCCAGAGTATGTACATATTCGATATTCGGGAGCCAAACTGGGGTGTTCCGTACTACATTAGTATACTGTACATATCAATATTGATAATAGTTGAAAATACCTGAAATCAGAGGGAGTGCAGAGCATCGTCGGAAAACGGAGCAGCGCCGTCGAAAATTCCTACGCATAGTTTCCAGGTCTCTTGGGGCGGCGACTCGGGCGAGAACCGGGGGCCCTCCGAAGTGGGGGCGAAATTATAGCGTGTCCATCCCGCAGAAGTCATCCGTCGGCCTTCTATTCCTGTCGTGTCTTTTCCTACGGCGCTGGCTCACGACGTCCGTACCAAGCATGCGTAGGTACAAGAAACAATATCCGAATGTGTTTGTAAAGAAAGTCAAGTCTTAAGGTCCAGATACAGAGAGGTATACTTTGAGATAAGCAGGTATACTAATATGGGCAATACCGTGCCCGGGTTTCAACCTAACTTGACCCTTTACGCTTGGAAATCATGGTTAAGCACACAAAACGTACCAGCAGCCGACGAGAGCCACGGGCCACAGTCTGAATACGACTGCGGCCTATGATCCCGCAGTTCTCGTCCACTTGTTGCATAGCAGATGTTGGACGACATGGTGGAAGTTAGTACCTCAGAAAGCAAGCCGCCGACACGTACCATCATATCAATTACCCGTCACTCGAATTTCAGAACGCTGTTACTCTCAATACAACTATAGCTGAACGCTACTAAATGATACATGTCGAGTGTCGTGAACGTTTCGCCAGACTCCGTTGAACCCCCCTTGCCCATACAGTAGAGTGTGTACGTGCCCAAAACTACCTCGCGGGGCCCGACGCGGGCATCTCTCCGTACCTCCCTCTGTTTCTTGTGGTGTCGTACGCGTTGATAACGCGCGTCTGGCTTTCATCGGCCTGCGAGAAGGCATAGCCGCGCTGCTTCCGCATCCGCTGTACTTGGCGGACCTTCCTGATGGCCTTCTGGAACTGCTCCATTCTGTAAAGCGGTACGTTAGTTACATGAGCGGGGATGGTGACACGCCCGAGAGAAGAGAGAATCCAGGAGAAGCTCTAGACATACCTTGGCCGGTAATCCTGGATGTTGTACTTCTGGATTTCCTGAATGTGGTGGTACGTCTTTGGGTAATACATCCTCTTCGCATACTTCCAGGCGATGTCTCGAAGAAGACATAAAAGCGGCAGCGCGACCAGCTGTAGCCAGAAGACGGGGGTTGTGAATAGCTTTGGCACAAGACCGTGATACTCCATGGAGAACCCGAGCCTTGGAGCTACAGTGCCGTAGGCAGCCACAAACACGTACCAGATCACCATGCTGCCGGGGATGGCCATGACATGGTACTTCGTCCAGTTACTCGTAATTAGCGCGGCCTTGCCGAGAGTAGTTGCGAGCGTGGCGCCGTAGAGAGCGGAACCCCAGACCCAGTGGCCCGCCACCGTGCCATCGATCATCTTCAGGTCGTCGTACCACAAGTACTCCCCAACGTAGTATAGAAGCAGCGAGTGGTAAGTCGCGTTAGCCACCCAGCTATAGAAATTCCTAAGCCGGAAGAACTGATTGTTCTGGCCCAAAGTATATAGTTGCGGATAGCGGTCAAGTAACCGGGCGGAAATGAACTGGTCTAGAATACCTAGCACAAGGGGCGGAAGGACGGTGAAGAAGACGTTGTAGAACGATAGTGTCCAGGATTCGTATATAATTGCACCGGAGAAGACGTTTTGGAAAGTGTACTAGGCCAAGGTTAGCTGTTGAGCAACGTCGATGGTTAACAAGATCAGAGGCACAGAAACAGGGATACTCTGGAGAGGATTGCGCTACGGAATTCTCGCGAAGCAAGAGCCACGGTGGAGACCGAGTATTAAATGGAACGGCCTACTTACCCAAAATTGTGTCATGTATAGAGCAATATTCTTGTAGAACGAGAAGAGAATGGTTTTGGTGATTCTCTGATAACTCCAGGCGCCATGGACGAGTGTGAGTTTGCGTAGATAACGGAATTGGGCAATCGAGATATCGGCCGAACGGGCCGCCTGAAGTCCTTCAAGGCCAGAAATGCCCACTCCAATATGTGCGGCCTGAATCATAGAGACGTCGTTCGCCCCATCACCAATAGCTAAAAGGACTTCAGACGAGAACTTCTTCACCATCTTTACCACCAACGCCTTCTGCAACGGCGAGACACGACAACATATGACAGCTTTGCACATCACAGCTAGGTCGTAGAAGATTTTCTCCATATCCTTTTCCAAAGCGTAAGTCAGAGATTTACCGTCAATGACGAGAGCCAACGCGTCCATCTCGACTGAGGCGTCGGCGTTGTTTCGAATGGCGTCTAGCTTCTTCTGGATGTTATCGCGTGTTGCCACAGCAGTCTCTTCGTTTACAATTAGGAGCATCATGTCTTCGCTCAGGAGCTTCGAACTCATACCGATGTTGATAGCCGTCTCTTGTCGATCCCCAGTGAGGACCCACACCTTGATGTTCGCCTGTTGCAGGGTATGGATGGTCTCGGGCACGCCATCTTGTAAACGATCCTCGATGGCAGTGGCACCGAGCAGGTAAAAGTCATGCTCAATGAGCTCGGACGCCTTATCCAGCTCATCAGCTCGATTACCACCGACGGTGGTCTGAGCCTTGTCATATATCGCATACCACTCCTGGAACTCCTGCTCAGGAATCTCGCGCATAGCTAAGCAGAGGGTGCGGAGCCCTTCGGACGCGTACTCTTCCAGGTGCAACAGCGTCTGCTCAATATGGGGGTTATCATCGTTCAGGCGTTCGAGAATGACCGTGTCTGCACCCTTGCAATAGCACCGGATCTTCCCGTCTGGGCAACGATAAATTGCAGACATCCGCTTCCTCGTAGAATTAAACTCGCAGATAGCGAGCAATTCGTATTCGAATTCTTGACCGTCAGCTTCGATGATCACTGACCGGGGTTTGCGAGCGATAAATGTATAACCTAAGGTTACAGCGCCTTGAACCAATGCTCCTTCGTCAGGCGATGCGGCCTGGTACTTGATCTTGCCGCCCTTCTCTTCGTCCCGCTCAGGGATGACCGTATGACAGGTTGCGAGAAGAGCCAGGAAATGTTGAATGGCGAGGGCACTCTCGTGGGTCTTGACGTTCTCGCGTAATTTTTTGAAGTCGTGAATTCCAACTTCAACCCCATCTTGGACCGTTGCTCTTCTGTCCTCGGGTACTTCATCCGCGTATTGGATGCCAGCAATTGTACATTGCTTAAATTCCATCATATTGCAAGTCAACGTTCCTGTTTTGTCAGAGAAGACGTAGCCAACCATGCCCAGTTCCTCAACAAGACTTGACGTGCGGCAATTTGCCGGCGTATCTGTCTTGTCATAATAGATATCGAGATCGTCGTTTATCAGAATGCCATGCCAGTACTTCACCAATTCTATTGTAACGAAAAGCGAGATCGGTACGAGCGAGGAGAACAGGACCCAATAGGTGACCAAGTCCCTGAAAATGGTTTGCACGACGGTACTAGCCGTGTCAAGAGAAGCCAACTCCAAGTACGGGACGGTTTCCAAGCGCGCTGATCGGTATACCAAATCGCCAATGGTACAGATGACGCTGAGTACTAGAAGAATGCCCACCAGAGCCAGGACCAGCATGTTGAGTTGCTTTTCCACGCGCGTCCGCTTGATTGGCGCAGCCGTTGCGTTACGCATGAGCTTCGTCTCATGCCCAGTAAAGACAACGACGCCATGAATCCAGGGCGTGTTCCTCAGCGTAGCCCCTCTCAAGAGAAGCTGTTCTGGGTTCAGAGGCAGTTCCTTCTCCCCTCCCCCGGATTGCAGAGTCAAAGTGGCCTCGTATGTGTACAAGCTGCTGTTTGGTTGTTCGGAACGGATCCGCCCTCCTAATCTGCTCAACTCGGCAGGACTGACTATTGCAGAGGTCTCCGGCAGGGCCTGCTTGATCTTGAGATTGGTTTCACCATCAAGATTGGCCGTCTCGATGTAGCACAGACCTTCGGGCTCGGAACTCGCAAGTATAACGATATCGGCAGGGAAGGACTGCTCGGATTCGACACGTATAATATCACCCACACCGACATTGATCCATTTGGTTTCCTCAAATGTCGATCCCCGTAAGACTTTGGTTTTCGAGTTGTTGAGTGCACTGTCGGCCTGTTTCCTCCTATAGTCCTCCACCATTTCCTTACCCGCCGACACCATTAGCACAACGATGAGGGGGCCAATGGTGGTATACTTATTTGTAGGAGACAGGCCGGGTATCTGTTGGAGAGCGGCCGTGAACAAGAAGAAGACGTTCGCGAATTTGGAGAACTGCTCAAAGAGGAACTTGGGAAGGAAGGTGATGACATTGTACTTGGCCGTCGATACGTGGTTGTCGACATACTTGTTAGCAGCATTGGCGGGCGGGTTGTTCAAGTGTATGATCCGGGGCCCGAGTGTCGACGGATCAGGTTTTCCTCCTCCAAACCCGAATTTGAAGTCGAACTTCTTGGGTTGCTTCGTTTGCGATCCTACACCCGTAGAATCTGACCGTCCGCGGGCGGGTTCAGTCAAAGGTAGGTCCATCTCCGAGTAACCGTTTTGTCCCATGCCCAACATGCTCTTGGCCCTGCCGAAGAAGCCTCCGCCTAACGAAAGTACACTGTTACGATTCCGTGCATTGTCTCGGCCCATCGAGTCACCTCCTGCGTTTCCTGACCCTCCGTGTTGGTAATATGATTGACCGTCTTCGGGGTAGTCATCTAAGTCGTCGGCATATCTCTGGTAATTGTCCAAATCGGAGGTTTGACTGTAATTCCTATCTGCGTCACCCATATATGGCGGGCGAGGTGCAGAGTAGTTGGCGCCGGCCGGGGGGTTCTTCACGGAAGGATGGGTGGTCTGACTCCCGCCGATAAAATCATCATAGGATACAGAAGGTCGGGAAGGATTATCGTTGTCGTATGAACGCATCAATTCGTCGTCGTTGAGCGGCGCGCGCTGTCCGCCGTATGAAGGTTGATCGTCGAGATCAAGCAATAAATCGTTTCCAGGGCTGGAGCCCCCTGGGGGAGGCGCCCTACCAGCCATTTTGGGCGAGAGGAATCGAGGTTTCACGAGCAATGGAGGGCAACGGGAGGCATGCGGAAGGTAAACGAGCGGACTGATCACGGGGTATATTACTTCGGTCTGTTTAGTAAGGTGTCAAAAAGTCGAAGTGAGTTGCGAGAGCATCACCAGCCTGGTCTGTCGTTTAGAGTAGGGTTATCAACACGTAGGTAGGGACTAATACATCATACGGTTGATGTGCTTGTTGTTTCCACCCCTCTAGTTGACCAATCGAGTTTGCGCCGCAGTTTCTGGTCAGGAGCCGCGATGTCTGTGCTTAGGTATGAGTAATGAGGTGAAACCAAACCAATGATTCAGGAACTAGCAAATTTGCTAAATCCTGAATGAAGAAAGTAAGCACAGAGTTTTGGGGGTTCAAAACGAAGCCCGGGAACAATGACAACGATGATTGGGGAGGGTGAAGTAGTCGCAACGGAAAAATGCCTTGAATCTACTGGCGACGAAAATAATGTGCATATGTGTTACTATTACGATGTGCCCATGCAAGAACAGCTGATAGACAAGGAAATCTATCAATGCTGTACGGGATACGAGGTATGGAAAGTTTCGTTCCAAACTGGTATGAGCAGGATGTCGTCGGGGTGGCTTGCGATACAATCCCCCCCCGGTATTCATCATGTCGAAATTGCAATTGCACTGCCTCCCTGCCTCCTGACGAGGGAGGGACCAGACAGTGTACTAGGTAGGTATGCGCCAGCAGTGGGTACTGGACAGTAAGGAGCAAGAATTTAGCTAAGAATTGAATGTACTCACATGTACAATACCTGGATACCTATGTACCTACATAGCCAGTGTGGTGATGATCAGCCGCAGCCGACATATGGTGGGACGAACGGGGGTGAGTTGCACCACGGCAGGTGTGGCTGCGTGGCTTGTAAGTGGAGTCAGGCTTTCCTATGAGCAGCACAGGCCCCATTTCCTTGATTCTCATCCTGAGTATATTTTAGATAGTTCATGCTCCTGTAACCATGAAAATTCTGCTTCCAATTTGTGTGCAAAGCATAGGAAGAGCAAATTCGGCGTAGCGTTGAGGGGCTTATCAGCCACAATGTTAGGCAAATTCTAGAATTCGACTGCCTGGCCTAAGCCCTTCTGGGCTAGCCGGCTAGGCGCTTCGTACTACTACTCGTAACATTCTCGTACCTGCTTAGATTTTCCACCTCCCGCCAATGCGCTCCAGTGTCAGGCTGATTGATACTCGTAGCAGAAGAGCCGAGGGACGCATTCATAGAAAAGCCTTGGACTCTTCTCCCAACACGCTCTTGACGAATTCACCGATGAATTTATTGCATTCGTCGGGCTTCTCAAGCATGACCCAGTGACTAGCCCCCTTGATGAGCTCCTTCTTAAAAGGTCCCGCGAAGTACTTCTCCTGACCGTCGGCCATTTTCGGGGGCAATGCGGCGTCACGCTCGGCCATGACTATCATGGCCGGCATCTTAAACTGGAACCCGGCATACTCCTCTGCGATGGGCATCTCGTCATCGCCGTTGAGCTCCCGCGTGCGGTACCAGTTGCAAGGGCCGTGCATGCCGTGGCGCTTATACTCCTGGACGTAGTAATCCAGCATTTCCTTGCTGAAGAGGGGCGAAGGCCCGATCTTGTCGATTCTCTCCTCGACGACTCCAACATCCGTAGTGAACACGGCCTGGCCATCGGGTGTCCTGCCACCGTACATACCGTTGAGAAAACCCCGTAGGTTCTCCGTTGACTTGTCCACGATTCTCTCGGTCTCACCACCAGCGGTCTGCAACTGGTAACGGAAATTGGGCACCATCGCGACCATTTGCTCTAGCGTAACCTTATGGGGCCTCGGAGGCATGTACGGCACGCACAAGCTGAATACTCCCCGGATGAGCTCGGGGTAATACATAGTCATGCGCCAGACGAAGGCGCCGCCCCAGTCGTGACCGCCGAGGATGATTGGCTGATCGGTGACCTCCTTGATAATGGTCGCGATGTGACCACACATCTTCTTGAACGTGTACTCTTCAGGGGCCTCTGGAGCAGACGTCTGACCGTACCCTAGCATATCCGGGACGACGACTTGCAAGTTCAGGGAAAGCAGGTACGGAACCTGGTTACGCCATCCCATACCAAGGTCTGGCCTGTAAGTGCATAGGTTAATATCTCCCTATTCGGAAGAAGCTAAGGGCTTTAGACACCCTTCCTGGAAGCCCATAGCTTGAGAAGCACACTCGAATGGGCAGCTTCTTAAGAACAATACGAAAAAATCAAGAAGCACGCGGAAGACCATCGTTATACTCGAGGGAAGACGGGTATGTGTCATCCAAATTGAAGTAGACGTACCAGCCATGAATGAGGACAACTGTAGCTACAGGGTTTCCCTCCGGCTTCGCTAGCATGTAGTGATAAGTGATATCCCCAATGGCGGCGAACTTATGCTCGACCCTAGGGTCGTTGGGAACCAAGGCGTCGACTGCCATTCTGTATGCTAAACCAGCAAAACGACAATAGCGGCGAGAGCTTCAACCCCTGGATGAACTCGCGGATGGTGTCAGTTCCGCACCGTTCTGTCCCCTTGCTCACGGATGCGTTGCTAAGTAGGAGAATGAAGAATAGAGAACTTGGCTCTTAGAAAGATCGAACAAGTCGGTCACGAAAGAGCGGAGGCCGAAAAGCACCTACTGAATATATGTCCTAGACTAGATTGGTACCTAACCATAGGCAATGGACGGATTGAACGCCTTAAGTTCCTAACTTAGGCCGAGGTTCCCGGACGCCTACCTATAGACCATGTGGGGCATATGCAGCCCACCATCCATGATTCCCGTTACAGTGCAACGGCATTTGGTCAACCTGCGCCGGTACTGGCTCATAATGGCGGCCACCATGGACAGCCTTCTAGGTCATCATGATCTGCACTATATCCTAGACGCAACGCCCTACTAAATCATCCAGGGCGGCGCAAACTTCCATTTGTATCGATAGATGGCCCCAAGGTGTCATCACAACAATTTGTTGTAGCTACGCCAAACCTCATTATATTCGTTGAATATAACCCAATCAGCTTCCCCCGAAAAGGATTCCAATGGGTCTTCAGGGCTCTTAGTGGCTAACCATTTCCCATTTAGGGAAACGCGCTGGCTAGCAGCTACTTATAGTTGTTAGTACTAACGCCTTGTGGCTGTCTAGCAGATATAAAGTAAGGGTAGTGTAAATATTCTACCAAAACGTGCCAAGCGCTATTCGAATTGCATGAAACCATAGATACCCGATTGTATACGTTATATACCACACGATAACTTTGTAACCATCGATATTAAAAATCGGAAAAATTATAGACGCTAGACTTCGTATAAGAATGTTATAATACATATTTTTATTAAATTTATCTAAGTTGTTTGATGGAGTTGCTTATTAATGGGAACGGTGAGCTTTTGGTAGTTTTGGTGGGGGAATGGGGAGTGTGCACAATTTCCAATGGGGGAGTAACTTTTACTTACCTCAGGGCATGTACGGTAGGCTGGGGACATTACGTAGATTAGCAGAAACAGCATAGGATATCGAAGGCCACTTGATTTAACTAGCCGTGTTTGATGATTAACCACCTCCCGCTTGCAAATTCCCAGGGGTATACCAAACGTGCACCGTTGCTTACCATCAAAGAAATACACCCAGCTCTGAATCCCTAAGTATAACGAATACCATGAGACGCCAACACACACAGCGGATGCGCCGTCCTAACCAAGTCTACGACGAGTGGAGCGCCAAATCATGATAAGACAAGGCCAACAAGGGTTAGAGACCAAGAATTAGTATATAACGGTGTCTTCTGCTTCCTCCACCATGACGTCGCCAGCATCATCTGATTCTTTTTCATGGCCGACCTTACCAGAATGTGAAGGAGCATGATTAGCGGAATCAGATTGCCAAGTGTCAGTGGGACGCTCATCAACAGTCTTACGTAATGCCTCCTTAGTCTCGGGCGTAGGTCGCTCGACAGCGACGCCAAGAGCTCTGAGCCTCTGTTCTTTGCGCCGTCTGAAGTCGGACACTTCCCTGTCAACGATATTTTCAGCATCTCGGATCTGTTCGTGAATGATGTGTCGTTGCTCAGGTGTCTTTTCCCATGGCGAGTAATACTGTGGTCGTGGTCAGCTTCAAGATTATTCTGCATATTTGGCAGACTTACTATCCTGGGGCAGTTTCTGGTGTGCAGGAACCGCGCCTTTGCGAGCATATCCGAGTGTCGCGTACGCATCTAGAGAATCCCTGTTAATACGGGGACCTCGGATTCGATGAAGTGGAAGAGCGCCTTACAACTTGTTCGTCAAACTTGATCTGTTCCACCTTGCGTGCGGCATTGAGCCTAGCAAGCTTCTCTTGTCTATGTTTATCATCCTCGGCTCGTTGTTGGGAAACTTTTGCCTGTTGTCGTCGCTCAATTTCCTGCCGCCTCTTCTGTTGAGAGTTGGCAGTGGTTTGACTTAATGTATTGAGCAAACTACCATACAACCGCTTTCCACGGCTCCTCTCCTCTTGCGACGTGCCCCGACGGCGATCTGCGCTTCGGTCCTTCGGTACATGCGGTGATTTTGGTGACGTGTCCCTCTCGGTTGTGTCATCGACTTTGCTCCTCTTCGGTGAGATTGGGGGCTCATGGTCGGTACGCGGAGGTGATGACGCCTTCCGCTTATGCGCCTTGTCGTCTTGGACGGGCTCGACAGCCTTAGACTCTAGGTCCGGACTAGACAGTCTAGGAGGACTAGGCGGAATTGTTAGCCCACTGGCGTTCGCAATACAGAAGATAGCCCAGGCTGTCCTTTACCTCTTATCATTGGCAGACATGATGCAGAAGCAGCAGAGGATATTGACCTGGAGTTAAAAGGAACCATGTATCTATACGAAGTAAAAGGTACGGACTCGATACGCGATATACCGGTCATCAAATAATCAAGAAGGGAGCGCTGGGCAGTAGTAAGAGGTAGGCAATTAAGACTACCTATAATCAACTTTACCGAGGATGGAGAGGGAATCGCAAGGCTGAAGGAGATCTCGGTAGCCAAGCACGATGGTCTTTGGGGGATGGAACCCAGGAACTCGGGTATCTCCATGTATCCACTTGTTGCCGGGTTATGCAACCAACCAGATAGGCACACCCCACGTTGCATATGTAATAATGCATGAGGCGTCGATATGCAAACGGGCTCTTGTACTTTAGTATTGCTTCAAGGTTTTCTGTACGTAGCTTATTTGGATTATGTATATACCTTTTTGTATATACCTACCCAGGTACAGTAGCTCCAGCCAAGGTTGACCTCGTCCCAGAGAAATCTCCAGAAATATCAGAGTAGTGGCAAGGCTGAGAAATCATCTATACGCGGCTATTACTACCACCAACAATACTTGTGTTTCTGTACTTTACTTCCCCTCTATTATATTTTGAAGTCCTTCTTTTAGCATTGCAAGCCTCTCTGATCATACTTCGCGTCCAATAATACTCGGGGAAAAGCATCTGAGTTTTAGACAAGTCACGAGATGTCGCGCCATCATCCGTAAGTCGCGCCATTCGTTCCCCCTTCCCGTCCGTCCGGCTGTTGTTCTTCGTTAACTGACGCGCTCTCCCAACGCAGCGATCTCGTAATGTGCCGCAAACAGTCCGGCATCGCGATCGGGCGCCTGTGTGACAAGTGCGACGGGAAGTGCCCGGTGTGCGACTCGTACGTGCGGCCGACGACGCTCGTGCGCATCTGCGACGAGTGCAGCTTCGGCAACTACCAGAACAAGTGCGTCGTCTGCGGCGGCGAGGGCATCTCCGACGCCTTCTACTGCTTCGAGTGCACGCGCCTCGAGAAGGACCGCGACGGGTGCCCCAAGATCATAAACCTCGGAAGTTCCAGGACCGACGTGAGTCCCACTTACTACATACAAGCCGTGTATCCTATTGCATGCCGGGACACGATGCTGACTCTGAGTGTGTGCAGTTATTCTACCAGAAAAAAACGAATCGGACTGGGTACTAGCACTTGTGCCGCCCGGGTCTGGGCGCTTTCGGGCAAGCGGGTTTATGTCAGCTAGGAACATGTTGATACGGTCCATCTGTTGCGGATAGGGGGGGATCCCATGTCACAATTGCATCTGCGGGCGTTCGGCGAATCTGGCGGTTGAAAACTCTGTGAATTTGATATCAATTCAGGCCTGCTTCTTTCATCCACCTACAAGCATATTGCCCTTGGACACTTAACAAACGAGATGTGGCAGTCCAGGGAATGGCCCGCACCGGGTTATTCATAATATACAATATTGATGTTGTACACCATCATATTGTGACAGCGACGGAAACATTAATGCAGCTAGATATAGCTGACTTTGACGCCCATCCCTGCCGTTGCCTTCACTTTACTCCAGCCCTTCCCGAGAATCTGCTGAATCCGTCGCCGGATATTCTTTTTGCCGAACACGATAACAAATGAAATAATGAAAGCCATTAACTTCATCAGTAGCATTGGGTTGGCCTTAAATGTGGCACCCATCTGCTCAACAACGTTTCGTAGGTGGGCCAGAATCATAGCGGCCCGAGCACCAATACCGGGCTGTGCTGCGGCTTTTCCTTTAGCTTTCGCGGCAGATGACTTTGCTGGGCGTGGTACTGCAGATGATCCAGGCCTGGGGCGTGTAGCCTTGCTGGGTCCAGATGAATTCGGGGTACCGTCAACGCCATAGTCAACTTCGCTGCCTTCCCGTCTTGCTCGCTCCTCCTCTATACGCCGGCGTTCTCTCGCCTCGTTCTCTGCGCGCAGTCTCCGGGCCTCCTCCAAATCCTTTTGCAGTTGATCGTCTTGTCTCTGCTTCTCCTCGCGTTCCCTCCGCTCCGCTTCTACTTTCTCGTCTTGTAGGCTCTGGAGAGCTTGTAGAAATGCTTCCCTCCTCTCCTCATCCAATACTGAGCTGACGCTTATGAATTCCCGGGCATAGTCCCACTCGTCGTTACGTAACAAGACATGTAACGTGTAGAGCTCCAAGATCTTGACTTTCGCATTTAGGTCCCTCGGCGTGTCAGCTCCGCTAGGCCCTTTAGAATGTGCTCGCCGGGTTCGAGAAGATACCCGAGACGGGTTCGTTGCTTCTAATCTTTGAGAAATATCGAGGCTTGGTGTACTGGATGCGGCCAAGTAGTTCTCCAATCGCTTTTGATTCAAGATCTGGCTCCTTGCATGCGCAAGTAAGAGTGTAGCTCTGTGGGTCTCACGTCAGTCAATATTCAAGGAAGCGATGAAGTTTTGCAGCACGAATTGGCAAGACCCCTTAAAGAGTATAATCGTTAATGTCCCCTTTTAGGTACCATCGTCGACTCCCTCTTTGGAAAAATGACTATTGACATGCTAGCCAATGATATAACCGTCGGCAAACCCCCTCTTTAGAAATATAATCGCCGGCCGCCCCTCTCAAGCGTAAAATCGTCGACTTTCTTTGCTGAAAATAGTCGCTGATTTCCCTGATTGCGCGACAGCCAAGCTCTTGGTATGTACCGAGTGACAACACGTCACCACCAAAAGGGTGCATACGCGGCATCTTCACCTGGTAGATTGCATATGACCGTCCCACCGAATATATGAGATCGAACTTACAAATTGATGACTACATCTGAGTCAACATCTCCCTCGACGCCATGGTAGCCAAACTGAACCACCTCTTCCCATACGTCTCCGTCCCTGACCTTGCTGCACAGAGCACGCCACTCCTGAACGCCGAAGGTGTCTTTCCCCTCGTCGGGTTCCAATTCAAGGATGGCGTTCAGGATGGTCAAGTATAGACTCCAGACCTTTATACGCGTTGACCTGGATGCCCGCGCAACGGGTGCTGGCTTGGTATGACCACTCGCATCCGCATCCTCGGCGGGCGGTGTGATGAGCGGCTGTACTGTCGACAGCGCCTCCGGCAGACGACGCGTCAGAAACAATTGCGAGGCCTGACGATAAGTCTTAGATATACTGGAGGACGACGGACGGGAGCTCGCCGATGAGGCTAGGGACGAAATAGAGTTGGAGAGGACATGGGAACGGAATGCATCGGTGCCGGTCGGGCTCAGAGTTGCGGAATAGGATACATCGGACGCCATTGTCTGCCGGCATACAATTACATCCGTGTTGGCATGGCAGGGAAAATAAATAATCAACCCCTCATCTGAAGAAACTCATCGATACGTAATGGGAGCCTTTGAATGACATGCGATGACTGGCATGCGTTGGCGTGGGGACGTATTGAAAGTGTGGTGTTTTTGTTGGGTGCTTTCCTTTCGGCGATTAACGCTACTGTCCGTTCAAGGCTGCCCACAGGCGGGTGTTTGTGCCTCGGTTCCTTCGGCCCTGGCTAGCCTTCTCCACATGCACTGGCTTGCAGGTGAGCCCGCGTGCCTGGCTTAACAAACATGAGTACACACGTATTGTATGTACAATACAATACAGTACAGTAGCCTTTACCGCATGTGATTCGGGCGCTAATTCCAAAGAGTCTAGCGGCCGGATGGCATTCAACGTCGTTTCTATGTAATTACATAATTCCTTCTTCAGGTGGCATTAAGAGCCACCGTGCCCGAAAATATTACAGCTGCATCTCAGCTATCAAAACCGTCCGCACTCCGGGCGGTTTAGCCTCATGTAATTTGAACCCTTTAGAAGGTGCTGCTACTTGCAATGTAAGCCTGCCTTGACGATCAACATCACCGTACTTCATAGCTAAACCACTTGTTACGGATTGTTGCCAACTACCCACCATCTTTCCTTAGCCGCATCGTCGAGTTCCTCTTCTATTGTTGTCTTCCCTTCCTCAAATCATCCACATCGTGGCCCCTTTTGTTAATGTTATCACCCTTGCAATAGCACCGGATCTTCCCGTCCGGGCAACGATATATTTGCAGACATCCGTTTCCTCGTAGAAATCTTTATCTGCTACTTTGTCACGTATATGGTTAATTCTAACTATTATGGTAGAAGCCTGACCAGTTAAGATTATAATACATTAAAGATAACTCCAGCAACAACTTTTGGCCTTGGCTCTAGCAACGATCCCGACCACAATGTTAGGCACGACTTAGAAGTTGTGACGGCTGGACTAGTTAACCAACCATTAAACCTAGTCGTATGGTTTATTTCGGCAGTCGTATCGTGGAGATCTGAGCAATAGAGGTGTGTACTAGTCACATCTGGTAATAGCAGATAACTAAGGGTGATTTGGGTAACCAAGTTGTATGACAAGCTGATGCTATCTACGCTATGTGAAACTAATGAATGTATATATATTCCGATGGGCTCAAGGCGCTCATGCGGCTCAAACCCTTGAGCCCGTTGAGCCCTTTGAGCCCTTCCCCTGGCCGAAGCGGCTCAAGGCGCCAAATCCCTTGAACACTTTGCGCCACTCACATGACTCTAGACTGTCATCGGAGCTCCCGTCCGTAAGTCCCGACCGTTCTGGAGTGAGCACAGCCTGTTGGGTCATAACAGAAGTAAGGTGTGCCATCTCAGCCTCACTATCAAATTCCAGGTACATGGCTTTCTCTAAGCTCTGGATACATCCTTATATAACCTAGTCTCTGTAGCAGCTCTCGTTCTTCTATCCAGTTATTCTTTTAACCCTATCTAGGAATCCGGAGTTATCCTGCGGAGAAAAGTGGGTCTAACCCCTATCCGAGGTGGCTGAGTCTAGGACTTTGCTTACACGTCCTTCCATACGTTCCCATTATTCATCCTTTAATTCAGAATAGAAATTATGGATTAATAAGTGAATGGTACGCTTAATGATTGGGCTATTTACGAATATATAGAGCTCAACATCCCCCAGGCTGCTGCAGGGAGTTTAAAGCTTCGATATAGCTACTGTGTAAAAGTGGCCCTTTGCATAGTAGCTGTAGCGTAGCTAAGGCTTTGTTATTACCGAATTGGGATAAATCATTCTCTATATTCGAAGTAAGGGCATGATTAAAGCCTTCGCGTATAAGCGTAGCATTGGTCCGAATGGACTATAATTCAAGGTTGATACTGCCTTTAAGCAGGCAGGGCTTGCTTGAAATAACCATGATTATAAGAAAGAATTAAAAGAAAGAATTTCAATGAAAGGATTATCAGAAAAGTTATATAAACTCTTCCGAACGGGCAGGTAGAAGTAGTCTAGTGAAGCTGCAAATTTGGAAAGCAGGCGGAAGGGATTCCGGCGATCTCCAGAGTGAAGAAATGGTGTAAGTCGGTGAAGGTTTGACTGAGATATGGAGGAGTGACGTTATTGTTGTTAGCGGAAGCTATTCGGAGTCGGGAGCTCATAAGTTCTAATAAGGGTTTCATCCATTCTTTCCCGAAGAATAACTCTGAACTCCTGGATCCTAACCATGGCAGAGTGGGTTATTACCTGTTGCGATTACTGCCATTTGGCTATTCCGTCATCATACCAAGCTGCCATGTCCTATCGGAAGGGATACATAAGGTAAAGCTGACAGTCTGAACTCTATGTGACTCCATGTGGCCACTGCTGTAACAGTCTCCTCTACCCTGTCATGTCTTAAGGGCTAGGGATCATTAACAAAGCTGTGCAATGATGATACGTATCACACCATTGGCCGCATTAATAAGGTTGCTCCGTATCATGTCGAATTCCATAGCCATCATTAACGAAGCCACTGTACACAACGTTAACCAGGTTCCCAGATGATCATATAGCACTGGATACGGCAGTGCAGAAGCCATTATAGGCACATCAGTGTTTCTTCGCGTTCTCACCAAACGCTGTGCCGAGCAATCTGTCCTACCTGCGACGAAGGCTGCAACAGAGCCCGTCATCCTGCCGCCGGTGTCCATCGGTTCTTTTGTTGTCCCCGGTACCCGCCGCGTCAATCCTACTCCAAATAGCGGCTGTTTTGCTGTATTCCGCCCAGCTTCCGAATATTATGTCCGATTCCACTGCAAAAAGATGGAAGACGCTAGGGTGACGGCAGGCTCTATGGACCCTATGGTTACCGCTATGCCAATCTACACTACTGCAGAGGCAAACGGCAAGGACATACACGACCGCGCCCACCGTATGCTACAGCAAGTCGGCTCTTCTCACGGTCACCTTGATGCAGGTCGGCTTCCTACGAATTTGCCAAGATCGGTGTCTATACGGTAAAGCTCCGCATCGGCTGGCTTGCTACCCCACAGTCCGATTCGGTATATTATATGCCATAGTCGGACAAGTTCACTACCAGTCGTCGCATTCACCCCTTCGGTATTCATCCTAATATCCCACTGGATAGACACTCTAGCTTTCAGCCAAGCTCTTCTCATCATGGCCAAGCCAGAACGTGTCCTTCGCATTACCGGCTCTTATTATCGGACCGAAGGCCTCTCTGAGGAAGAGTCCTACGAATTCATATCTAGACGCCATGGAATGGAGTGTGCCAAAATCCATGAGAAGTATGGGATTTTGAAATACCGGATGATCTGTGGCCCTATCCTTGCGTTCGGCTATCGATCAGCAGTTACACGTCCGAAGAACGTCTCTAACTATTATATTAGGCGTTCAATACGTCTAGCACCCGAATGTTAGCGGAGAGCATGAAACTATAGATGCTCATGATCTTATGATCGAATACTACCTCAAAGGCGTCTCGTCGCTGCGCGCAGTATCCGAGGACAAGGATTTCAAGGATTTGCATGTAGAAACCTCGTCGTACGCCTAGCTGGACACTACCACCACTTAGCTCTCGTGGATCGAAGTGTATATTGAAGAAGGAAAACTGGTCAATATTCATGCTTAGGGGGAAAGTCTGCAGCCTTCCTTCTCGGAGCAGTCCAACATCCAGCTTTCTGACAAGCCCCCTGCCAAGTACTATTAGCCGGGTTGCAGGGTTGTGTATACGTTTCGGTGTTTTCTATAAGTGGATTGGGAAACTGGAAGTGTAGATAAGAGGGAAAAGGGGGGGTTTCCCCTTTCCTTTTTCCCTACCAAACTGAATATTAACTTGGTTCGTCTAGTAAACCAGCGCACCTGTGGTTTTGAGCGAATGCACTTTGCTTCATCAGAATTCTATAAGAGAAACCGGGAAAATCTCGAGATCTATGCTGTTACGCATGGTATATGAGTACAAAATTGCGCATCGCTATCCCGCCTCTGAGAAAATTTCAAACCTTAACCTGTAACATGGTCTCTGTAGGTGTATCAAGGAGTGCGTGCCTGAGAATTTCCCTCGTACGTCGTTGGCACCCTATCTAGGTATCTTTGGTGTGAAGAGCCTTTCCCTGTTGATTCTGGACTCCATGTATGCCGCGACCATCTTGACCATCCCGAGCTCTACTGCCCTTTTAACCCATTCTTTACTGGACGGCAGCTCCACTGCACTACTATTATTCTTTATCCCTATCCAGATTTTGCGTCTTTCAACTGGTATCTGATGTTCGCCAAAGTGATGGATATACCTTTGGGCTCGACTCTCTAGTATCATGACTGTCGAAGACGGGTCTGGTTATGCCTTCCGCAACGTGCGAACATCAACTAAATCGATCCAATCTTGCCGCGCATCCCTTATATCCTCTGGAACAGCGTTGAGTTGTCGACAGTAATGAAGAAAGTTTTGAAACAATTGTCCATTTTGCGAGTCTCCTTAGTATATAGCTGTCTAACACTGGCTATAAGCTCTTCAAAAGCTTCAATCGGACGTGCCAGCTCCCGGTATACGTTACGGTCCCCGGTTTTGGCTACGGGGAGCTCCGAGGACGAGAGAGCACCGCCGGTCCTGCTACAGACCAGCAAGTCAAGCGAGGTCATGCCCACATGGCCGGATACGATAGTAAGCCACCCATTTTATGAACTCAGTTGCTCTGTATCGTTTATTTGGCATAAACTAACGGGCACAGGCGAGATGACAGGGAAGCTGTTCCTCAAGCTGGCCTGCCGCCTGTTCTCCGGCAATGAGCACACGAAGCTCAACAGCGAGAATATATACTCGCCCAGCAGCAGCAGCAGCAGCAGCAGCAGCGTGGAGGACGGGGCCGCTGCCGCCGCGCGAAGAAGCCCCTGAACAGCCTCCTGGACGACAACGATATATCTCTGACGGAGCTCTGGGACCTCCAGCTGAAACACCCGGGCCTCGTAGGATCCCAGCACCAAGCTGGAGCTGGAATCCATGGCCGGCGAGACGTATTCGCCCCGGGAGGTCCATATACTGCCCCTGTAAACTAACCACTTCTGGTCCGTATACGGAAACAAGATGCGGGTGCGTGGAGCGGGCGTTATTTCCTTTGTGTAGATAGTGAGATAGCAAAATATGTAAAAATTCAAATGATCACACCATGACCCAGGGAGTCATATAACCAGATGGGAAAACGGACGAAAATCGAATAATGGGGGGACACGTAAGGACATCGCAACTATTAATAATAATATCCAGGTTGGCATAAGTGACGTAACTGTTATAACTGGAGTCTGGTGGTCAAACTGCAAATAAGAATTAAAGATAGTGTTAACGTTACGTTGTATGCGAAAGCAACCTGTAGTGGTTCATTGTCGGTGCTTGGAAGGTCAGCTGTAGTACTTCTAGTATTGTGGCTCTGGATGTTATTTAGAGAAGGAATATGCAATTCAGTATTGAGTTGTTGAGGCGCCTGTTTACATACTGCGGCTTATGAGACTTTCTTCCAGTGTCCGATCGATTTATGTAATCTCACGCTTTATTGTAATAAGACCCCGAGCTCCTGACGACTCGTCTCCCGTAACAATTGCGGTAAGACATTACTTCTGCCTGCCTACATGATATTCAACACAATAATATTTAGCTATGAAACACAGCAGAGTGCCAGTCGTCGTCATCATATGTCCATGTCCATTATCTTAACTGACCCGTGATCCACCAGTTAACTGTAAAACCTTGGCATACCTTTGAAAAATGCCGCGCTCGCAGCTATATACTTCTCTCGAATCCGACATAAGAAGCGGCGTCTTATTCCGCAGTCCTCCTCCACAGATCCCGCATCTGGATGAAACCGGGAATACTGGCTATAGCACCGATAGCCATCTCGCTCAGGTAGCCCTTCTCCAGACTCCAGTGGACAGTGAGCGGCGCCCAGGCCGCGTTCCGCACGACGCTCTTGCGCCACGTCGCGTTCCACTCGCGCTCCTCCAGCTCGACCTCGGCGATGGTCTTATCCCCGATGCGTTCCTTCGCGCTGCGCTGGCTGCGCTTGTGGAGGTCGTAAACGAGCCTCCCTAGCTCGATGCCTACGAAGCCGCCCCAGAAGCGCGCGCTCCAGCGCGCAGCCTTGGCCTGGGTGGCAGGGGCCCAGCCCAGCACCCCCTTGGACGCCAGGTACGCGCCGTTCTCGAGCGACTGGAAGATGACACAGGCTGTTAATTGCGCCCAGGCGATAGTGGTCTCGACCATGTCCGTCTTGGGCTGCCCGTCCCGCTCCTGCGACTGGCGCCACTTGAAAACCAGGCCACGGGCCCAGAAGTACATGTTCAGGAGACCCCATAGTCGCATGAACGTGCGGACGTCGCTTAGCAGGACGCTGAAAGCCCTGAGGCGCTTAGCTATCTGGAGGATGACTGCGACGCTCCGAGATGGGAAGGCTTTGGATGAGAAGACGAGGGTTGCCGAAGGCGGAAGGGCATCTGCCGCTTTCAGGAATCGCTCTGCCCTGCGCTTGATGGCAGGCTCAGTTGCAGACTGAAGCACGGCTGCGCCCAAGCGCGAGGTGTAGCAGAGGAACAGCAGGATGGTGTCGATGCCGGAGGGGGTCTGGAGACAGCGGTGTAGGTGGGCAAGGAAGGCGTCAATGTTAGATGGGGCTGCGTCGATGAGGTCCATAAGAGGTAGCGGTTTCGCTTGTGGGATCGGCGCACTCGACATTGGGACGGGCTCCCCGGATGGGAGATCCGTGGTTGGCGGCGCGATTTCCGTCGAGTCCATGGTGTCACTTGTCTCTCTCTATTGCCGCCAATCCTTCCAACGATATAGGGAATTGAGAATCAATAAGTTCTAGGGTAGTGGAGATGCAATCTCAATCTGCGAAGGGATGCGGTCAAGGACGAACCGGGAATTCGCATCAAGAATTCCCGACTGTCGGGAACATTTGGTCACCGCCTGTGCTGTAATCAATCAACGAGTAATAAGGGAAAGACAGCCACCGCGCAATTGAGCAGATGGATAGATATTGCTAGTACCGGCCTCAGGCAACAATTCGACGAAAGTGCCAAGCGTAGCTGCACAAGGTAAAATGATACGGAATCTGAAACGAAATCAATTGACTTCATTGACCTACATCGGGAAGAACGAAGTAGGGTATGAGTTAGGTTGTTATTTACTTTGTCTGTAGGTGACTTCTTGGCGGATATTGGGCATTGATTACTTTGGAACCTCGGCACTTCCGATCCTGATGCGAATGGGGGGAATTAACCTAGTACCTTACATATATGGAGAGCTGCAATGTAGACCTAGTAGGCAATAATGAGCGTACCCCGACTCTGGGGTTGTCGTGGTAGCGGCTGCCAAGATGATTGGGGTAGTGTCGTACGAGTTCATGCTGTATGTGGCTGCTACTGTTCCCCTCTATGGGCAGGTTTTAACAGTTAGATTACAGGCAGTGAAACATCAATTCCTACATTATATGCCTCGCAGAACATGTATGCCTATTGAGAACCAAGCTTATAAAGCCATTGATTTTGAACGTAGATGTACGGACACGGATTGTTATGCACTTCAGGGCTTTAAACTCCCCAGGAGAACGATTACTAGCTCAGAATGGACGGACCACTTGACGGAAGCCTCCAAACATACACCAGTAAATAAACCCCATGTCATTCTCTTTATATACTTAAACACCAGATCTCTAGTCCGGACCACCTGTGATTACCGATCTTCAGCGCCTGAACCTTATAATTAATCAGGCAACACAAGACCCTCCGGCTCAGCCTTACTGTAAATCTAAAATGACCCCTCAAGCATTGCAATGCGGCTTCGTGCACTTATCGCAGGCGCAAACACAGAACTGAATGGGCAATTAAGCATTCGTATATTTAACTAAGTTGCACACCAAGCGCTGGTTACCCTCCCGCTTCAGGAGCTGAACTAATGAGGAACCGAAGAATATATCAGCCATTAGAAACATCTTTGCTTTCATCGGCTGCTCAAAGGTGGGAGAGGTAAGCATATAGGCAGATGAGGCGGTAGAGGCGAAGTGCATCATAAAAAAGGTACACCCGTAAAATGACATCCAGACATAGCGCCCCAATTCCGGTGCGCAAAGTACGGTAATATACATAGACTTTGTACACTTTTTGAGATATATTTTTACAGGTGGCTCACGGCCACTTCTTAAAAAGTTCAGTAGATGACTATCGATCTGCCATCATATTTCTAACGGCGTGGAAATAGTCCGGCTCCAGCTTCTCCCTCAGTTCTTCCCTAGTTAACCAGTGGAAATCCTGGTATCCCATCGTGTTGTCCTTAAGGTTGGCTTGACCGGCCATGATCCTGCCCTTCAGGAAGAACACCTTCTCCCCCCGCTTCTTGAGAGACATGTCCTCGTTGAATTCCGGGTGTGAGACCATGTGGGCGACGGGCACACGGCCTACTATCCAGGTGTTCATATTGACTCCAGCTGTGGACTCCAGCACTCGCGCTGCCGTCTGTTCAAATAATTAGGCAAATGAGACCTGTAGTAAGGGTGCGATATAGACTTCACAAACCTCGTGGAGGTGCTCATCCGTAGGCACATCCCCACTGGGGAATTGCCATTTTCCGTCCTTGCCCTGGACAACCAGGTACAGGGTCCTGTCGAGTTTGCGATCTAACCTCCTGACATCATTCGTCTTGTCCGCCTCGGTGGTTCTATCCATGGGTCGTTCAACGGGAACGATCTCGTCGGGGTCTGCTTCCTCTCCATCTTCAGTAACGCGGTTCTCGGCGTCCTTGAGCAAGATATCACGGATTCTCTCTTCATTGCTAAGGGTACTTCCCACGAGCAACTCGTCGTTCCATGCATTTCGGCCCTTGGCATAGTACCTTCCTAGTTCCTTGGCGGCTATCTTCCCTCGCTCCTCGAACTTGATCCGCCAGTCAAGATCGGCAGCGGTATCCTTCTTGAAGAACAGCGTGTGCCGGAAAGGGAGCACTAATCTCTCGTTTAAACGCTTCTGGTAGAAGAAGAAAGCATTTTCAAAGGGTGTGAGGGCGCGGGTGAGTAGAGGTGCTCTGGTGAGAATGATGCCTCCTCTTATGCGGTACTCCTGTCTTCTAGAAGACGTGATAGGAGGGTGTGGCTCTGACTGGGTGGGTTTGAGGTGATATGCTTCAGCTCGAGCCGCACCTTCTGTGGCGGCAGAGTAGGCTCGGACATAGGGCTGTGACGTCCTACAACTGGCGCATATTCTAAGTTGTGGCTGTCCTAAGAATTCGTATGTCAGTATCATGTATAACATGCATGGCTAGGAGAATGGGCGCAAGGAAAGGCAACACACTTCTGAATAACGCAGCAGCTGAGTTGCAGCCTCTGCTCGCCGCCGCCATGCTCCAGTGCGGTCGCTGTCTACTCCTACAACAGTACTGCTGCTATACTCGAGCCAGCGAGTAACCAATGGCAGGGAACTTAAGTCGTCTTCGCGGGGTTTCGGTTACTGCCACGGGCACGAGCACGGAAGTGGGAGATTGGCGCGGTTCTTTGAACTTTTTCTCTGCTAAGACATCGCCAAGACGTAGATTGGGACACTCAAGAAAGTGGAGCTTGATCGGCTTGGAAGCCAATTTGGCACAGCCTCGAGCTCGAGCCACACTAGCCACAAATCCAGGAACCATGAGCCTTGCAATCGTCAATTTGCATATTATATATGGGGGCATATACGTACCTACGTTCTAGTGGGGCAGATCAGGTACCTGCTTATGTACCTGTATGTACAAACAGCAGCTTCAAAAGGATCCCCTGGGCGGCGGAATGACCTATCGAACTCTCTCTCTGGGAAGTATCCATTAACGGATAAGAGTGGGCCGAGAGCCTATCATTATCTTAGCACAGCAATGGTTGGAAGGGTGTATTAGGTCATGTTCCCAGGTTGATTACCTTCCCTACCGATTTCCACCTCCTTCAAAACACACATACGTACGCAAATGCAACGCGACTGTTAACGCAGAAGGCCCATTATGCCATCTTCTGCCTCCACGACCCTCCTATTAGGACCCTACCGACATCTCCGACTTCATTGATCGCCGCCTACATGGGCGCAATCCTTCGCTCATCAAACCTTGACTACTGACATAAGACATGGCATCGCAGTTCTACTGATCAGTGAAATCAAGAAGGTCTTAAGTACTCGAAGCCGCACCTATAGCCGCGCCCGCTACCATACTCGACGATGCGTTCTTCAGATTGTGATGACGGCCTATGTGCGCCACCCAGCTTAGCCGGCCCATCAGCCGCTTCGACTCTGTTATCACTGAGTCCGTTTCTCCTTACGTTCATCGGTGTTTCGACCTTGGTCCTACGTAATCTATTTCCTCAATTATCCCGGGTACAGAATTCGCGGGATGGCGAGGACCACTTCCTACCGTCTGATGCTCCATTATCTCTCCAGCAAGCGCATGCCGAACATGGAGCCAAGTCTCCCCGTAGACAGGTCGCCGCCGCCACCTTTGCCACCACCGTAGGACTTGCAGCTGTCTTGGGAGAGTTGATCTTGTGCGAAATATCCGAGCTGGTCGACCCGCACGCTCGAACTGTCGCATTACACATCACCGTCCCCACATTGCTATTCCTACTGGTCGTGTTGATTCCCTTCTTAGAGTTGCAATCATTAGTCGCAGGTTCTGGGTGGTCGTTTCAGAGAAATGCCAAGGGGAGAATGCCCAGGGTTGCCTGGTTACTTCAGTTCGCTGTTTTCGGACTTTGGCTGTTTGCCTTCTGGTCGCTTGGGAATCTCGTTCCTGTTGGCAGTGAAGTCATGTCGCACCCCACTTCCAAAATGTCAAGACGGGAACCCGAGACACCCAACAGCCTAGCACGGGCCTGTCTTGAGCGAATCGGTGTTATTGGCATCTCGCTCATGGCCCTGCTCTCCGGTTTCGCGTCGGTTTCTGCGCCGTGGCATACGTTCGGCAGTCGAGCTTCACGGCGACCTGTGACGGAATCGGATGTTGCCCGGAAACAGGCTGGACTCGATGCCGCAAACGAGATGCTTCTCACGAAACGTCATCGTCTCCAGTGTCTGCAGCGCAAGGTCGCTGACACCTCCTCTACCCACAAACCGGGTTACCTGACGAAAGTCCTTGGTACCTTAAGAGGTGACAGCGATCAAGCCGAGATTCGCAGCTTGCGCCTTGAAATAGCAGGCCTGGAAGCCATGGAAGCGAACCTGGCTTCATCTTTAGCCATCCTTCGCACAAGACAAGTGAGCTCCGCTCGGGCAGCGACGCCCTTGGGGAAGCTCCTCTTGATACCTACCTATGCCTTTAGCATTTACTGCATATACCGCATTGCCGCGACGACTCTGACTACCTTGCGCCGATTTTATTACCCGGCGACCTCGTTTTCCTCGTCGGATCCCATTAATCGCCTTTTGGGTCTCCTTGCCAAGCACTGGGACCCCAAATTAGACCAGATTGCCTGGGCAAGACAGATTTCCTTCTTGCTCTCCGGCTTCATCCTTGCGGCAAGTGCAAATAGTGTGCGCCAGACACTTCACCTGTTTGCCAAATGGACACCCGGACTATTATATCAGGCGCAAGCGAACCTAGCACTACTTGTCGGCCAGATCACCGCCATCTACGTGATCTCTGCGGCGCTACTGCTCCGTAGCAATCTGCCAAAGGAAGTTGGTAGTGCTGTGGGCGATGCGTTACAGAGCGCGTTGGAGCCTGGTTTCGTGGATAGGTGGTTTGAAGGATGGTTTCTTCTCGCGAGCATAGTGACTGCGGCGGGTATCTGGCTCGGCGGAAAGATTGGCGAGCTGGGCGAGGATTGGGATGATGTCGAAATGGAAGAGATGGGCCAAAAGAGATCATGATACTATATACCCTAATGTAATTCACGTTTATGTTAAATGGCTTCGACAGCGCCAACCTATGAAAGTGGAACTCGTCCCGGTTCTGACGAAGTGTGTGACATCTCAGAGAATAAAGACAATCCTCCCGGATATAGCTCCCTTGCATCGTATATAAACATGTCTTCTACCATCGGTAACACTTATGCGTGTATCCCACCAATAGATCGGCGTATCAAAAGCGTGTTCACTGGGCCATATTAAACAAAGTTTTACACTCTACTGCCCCTACGACATGGCTCGGTCAAGTTTAATTTAAATCCATTACCTCGATATCGCACCAAACGGGATACGGACCTGTAACAGATCGAAAGTGTTGTTAATGCAGAATAAGATGGGGGAGTGGGCGCTGAACAACGGACGAATCGCGGAAGCAAAAGAGAGACACCGCTTGTGTCAAATTGGGAGTGATACGAATATATAAAGACGATCTCGATAGCTCGGCCGAAGAGTGGTGTGGAATCGGCAGGGCTATTCCGCCGGAGCGGGTGCGGAAAGAAATCCTGGAATAATTTATTGGACGAGTAATTGCCTAGCTCCAGACAGTGAATATCGAGCTTCTAGCTGTCATCCATGTTGTCTATCAGAAAGTAGACGGTAAGTCACCGAGACTGCTCATAATAGGGGCAAAGAAACTGAGTCTGCTAGGTCAAAGCTCACCGGAGCGGGCACTACGAACCCGCCCTTCCTAATATCGAAATCCAAACGACCTTCCACTTTTTGAAGCTTCGGGCTCAACTTCCTGTCGATACATGTATGAAATTTGACTGATAACATGCTATTAATGGTGCTCGTTTCTTAGGGAGCATTGAATCTGGTACACCCGTAATACTAGGTTCGCATGTCATTTCCCATAATCCAGTTCCAGGACCGAGTTCCTATGGATCTGGCTCGTCTTTCACATCTGTATGCCGCTGATTCTGTTTCGACAACCTTCATTTGTTCCAGCCATCGTTGATAGCCTCCTATTAAACCGTTTCCGTGAGACGTAACACTAGCAAGTTCCTGTGCTTTAGACATTCTACATATATTTGGACCCATTTGCATTCCTGCAAGTGTAGGTAGTTTGACACCCCTTTAGAGGCCACTGTGACTACAACAAAGCGGTGGCTACCGTCACCCCAATAAAACTTATTATGCTGTAAGCTGGTTGCTTTAGATGTCGGGCCGAACTCGAAACAGGTATCGAGTCGAAAGGACTCCCGCCGTTTTGGCCAAAATTTGGCAACCCATCATCAGGCGTGCCCGCGTCATCTGTCGCAGACGGTTGTGTGCTTTCGCTGCTTGTTTCAGAAAGCTGCGTGTTCTGTGCCGTCGTCGTGACTGGTGTTGCGAGTGTGCTGCTGGATGGTGTCATGGTGGTAGATTCCATCTTGGTGGTTGTGGGTTGCGGTGGCGATGTCTGGGAATCACTCGTGGTCTCTCGCCCTTCCGTTGATGTAGTTGATGTAGTCGATGTAGTCGATGTGGTTGATGTTGTTGACGTTGTTGATGTTGGTAGGTTTTCAGGTGTGGTGCTTGTGCTGAGCAGGGATGTGGTGGTATCCTTGCACGTAGTAAAAGAGCGTGCCGTCGTGGACTGCTGGATAGTTCTTGTGACAGTCGTTGTCTGGTAACCGGGACATAATGACCCAATTACATTTCCTGACAGCGTCAACCCAAGAAGAGATTTTGGATTGACTTCTACGCCGGGACAAGAGCTCTCGACGAAAGCTTCCACCCTCTTCAGTCCTTGCACACAGCTAAGCGAACATTGATTTCCGACTATGAAGTCGTTCACAGTGCAACCCGGAATAGTCGCTGAATAAGCCTCTATGCACGTGGATGGCACAATATTTGACGTGATGATCTGAAAATTGGCAAGGGACAGGGCCAAGGCGGCTGCAGAATGACCGAGTAAATGCGCAAAGAGGAGCGGTCGTCGAGTCATTTTGATGCGAACCTGTCTCAAACATACGCACCTGCGTGCCTTCATATATCACACCCCCACCGGCTGGACCCAGGTGTTGATGATCGATATACTAGATAATCGAAGACACACCTGGGAGTTTCAGGTCGCAAATTACGCCACGAAGCGAGAGTTACCCGAACGGAATATCGAGAGCCGATCGTGAAGCACTTACAAACAGTGGTGTTCTCTCGATGTCGGAGGCTGCCGGCAGAGTGTAAGTGGGTGGAGTGTTCCCGGGCCGAAACGTGGGGTGTATCAAGTCGCCGTCAATGACGAGATTCCGGTGTAGTCGCCCAATGACGAACGCCTGGGAACACTGGCAACCGTCTGGCCCGAGTCAATGCGATGGCTCCTTTCCTCGTTTAATGTCCCCACTGTTGCGGTGATGAGACCAGGCCGAGGAGACTTCACCCCGCAAGGTGCCAAGTCGTTCAGAACGAAGCCTGACGTACTCTCTGTAGCAAAGGGCAGCTCGACGCCCAGGACAAGAAGACTCTGAGAAGAAATACGGCCGAGTAATTCGTTGAATAACACGAGCGGGAGACTGGAATCCACTCTAGGCGACGGTATCAGAAACAAATCGACGCGATTCTGTAGGAGTTTGTATGGGTCAATCTTTGGACCTTTAAAAACTAATAGTATTGGATAGATGAATAGATATTATCGCACAGCGATGCATACAAAGAAGCGAACGAAGCGCAGCTCCTCCGATGAATTAGGTCAAGAACCTTAAGCGTCAAGAGTGGCCGCAGAAATGGGTATGAAACAATTGCAAGTAAGGCTGGGTAAGCGGAAGGACCACGAGCCAGAAAGGCACACTTGCCGAATCGCGCTTGGATATCCCTACCGGAACTCTCAACCGAAGGGAACTCCCATTACGTAGTCATCAAATTCTCCCGCAGAATTAATTCGCGAGGGTCCTCGTCGCATATCGTCACCTCCCTTCCTTGCACTTAGCTAAAGAGCCTTAAGTTCCCCGACAGCCGATGATGGATGACGCCGCTCTCATGACGCCAGGGACGCCCTGACTAGCCTCGGATCTCTTTGCTAGCCAATTAACATCTGAAACTCTTCAATCTCCACGTGGTTTTCGTCTCAGGTTTTTTCCGAATGGTTGGGATAAGAGGAGAGATCGGTGCTTGTTCTTAGACGGCCTAAGGGCGAAGACGAAACGAAACAGTTGTGCGTTTGATGTGCCCCTTAAGTGACCCTTATGAATAATTTGATTGGCCAACACGGACGCCAGCCTTTGTGGTCTCGGTGGGGTACATATGCACGTACTGCTGCGTAGTAGACTCAGTCAGTGCCCTATTAAGACCTGGGTAAGTAAATATTTACTTCGTGTTGGCATATGGTGCGTTGCCATGCACCTGATTGGTTGGCCCGTGCAACACTAACCTTAACGCGTCCGCACTAGGGCCACACGCGCCCCACATGTAGCTAGTATTTCGATACACAACAGGGATCATTCTGATCCATCCTGACACAAGTTAATAATACACACATCATCACACCAATAACAGTCAGATAAGCTACGCGTATCTTCACACTTCGTCCTTATAACCGACTTCAACTGTTGGCGACGTCACGGCACGTATTAATGATATTGACACCTTTTTCTTTACTCGTATGTAGAATTGCGCTTTGTCCGGGATGGGATGTGGACAAGCAAAGGCAAACAGAAAGCTTCGTCTCCCATGAGGCTTGCCATGGACCTAATTTAGTGGATAACTGCACGCGACTCGGTTGCATATTCTAAAGTCCCAAGCTTCGACTGAGTCATTCGCCGACGATGCCGACCAACCACTGTCAATCTTGATGATCTTACCGGGTCTGCAAGTAGTAAGAGTATCAGTGGTAATTGAGGAAGCTGTGAGATAGTCTTCGCGAGTATTCTATTTAAACCATCACTCAGCCCGGGACTCAATCGAGTAAATACCCACACTCCACGTAACTGTAGGCCGGTAGCCCTGCGCCTCGAGGCCACTACAATTCATACAACACCGAAAGACCATTGGTAGTGGTTAATATCCAGCGTTGTAGGTTACCTGCGATAAAACCTAACTTCACAAGACTGCTACTTCTGATTAACAATCGGGGCAGACTGGAACCTTGCGATAATGAATCCAGTAGCACAGGATGACGTCGGGACCAGAGTCCTCAAAGCCCTCGAGAACACTCCCTTCGCTTCTTCGTCATTGAAACAGCTGTCAGGGGGCACCGCGAATTACATATATCGTGCCACCCTAGTAGCACCTCTTCAGGATGGTACGACAGAAGTCGTGGCAAAGCACGGAGAAGATTATGTCAAAGACAGCCCGGATTTCAAGTTGACTCTCCTACGCTGTGTATGAATCGCTATACACGCTTGATAACCACGATCACTTGACTAACCGATTAAAGCGTGTAGAGGAGGAGTGTCTCAGATCACTCTCGGACTTAGCCGTCATTGGCGAGACGGACCCGGGTGATGAATTCAGCTACACCGTCAAGACACCCAGGGTCTTTCATTTCGACGAGGGAAGCAACACCCAGATCCAAGAATACTTAGTCCACGGCATCGACCTAAAGACGTACATACTAAATACGTACCCAGCGCACACCCACGGATCGTTAAGGCCCCAATGTTACCAGCTCGGGAAGGCCTTGGGCAGGTGGCTGCGAAACTTCCACGGGTGGTCGGCACAGCAGCCGGGGCTGCGCCGGACTTTGTCTAAGCACAAGGAAATACAACAGCTCAAGCAGATGGTCAACTTTGGATGGTTGCTGCAGCGCGTTGAAGAGTATCCAGCAGTCCTAGGGCACGCAAGAACCGTCTTTGAAGAGGTCAGGAACATGGCCGCTTCAGAACTGGAGAACGAGGACGAGCTTCAGATTATCCACGGAGACTTCTGGACTGGAAAGTAGGTCGATGCATGCCACGTCCTACGTATATCGCTGTTTCGGCTGAAATCTACTAGCATCCTAATACCGAATGCGCCGATCCAAAGCGACGCTGAGATTCCAGTCTTTGTCATTGACTGGGAAATGGCACAACTGGGAGTCCCTAGCCTCGATCTCGGGCAGATGATCGCCGAGCTGTACGAGCTATGGCTCTACAAGTCAATTGATGCCGGACTCTGGATCATTCAAGGGTTGACCGAGGCGTATGGGATCGTCCGCGTGGACTTCGCTTTCCGGATCGCAATCCAGGTTGGCACGCATCTGATAAGCTTTGGCACGTCCGTCCCAGGCTGGGGAAGCCCAGAGCAGGTTGAGGGTGTTGCTCGAACGGGGAGGGATTTGGTCGTTCATGCCTGGAAGCGGGATCGCGCTTGGTTTGAAAGTAGCGATATCTCATGCTTATTTAGTCAGGTCTTGTAATCGCGTAGACATATATGACATGAAATGAGCAAACCTTTCATGAGAATCTTCAGGTCTCTGGAAAATACCGCCTATTAACCGAGCCCTGTAATCATGTAAGCTGAGTGCGCCTGTGGTCTTCTCCAGACCACCTACCCGGCATTTTTGTTTAGGGGGTGGGGAAGGCTTATCGCTTTGCACTACTTCTAGTACGAAACTTGCGTCAACAGGAACGCGATCTGTTGGTTTGACAACTAATTTTTTCGCAGCACGCCAGTAGTAACCGCCTACTAGGCATCTAAGACGGTAGCAGGCTTGATTCTGGCTTGATACTTTGAAATTACGATATTCGCTTGGTGGTGGTTTAGCTATCGAGATGACAATACCTGCGGGGTCTTCCGAGAGCCCACCACCCCGACGGTGCAATAGGTGCAAAGAGGAAGAAGCGACACTGGACCTCCGGGGAGCAGAATCAGTATGCCCGTAAGCCGCACTCCCCTCTTCTTCACCCTCACCCCACTGCAACTTATTTTAGATAGCAAGAACTGTCTTAATTCGTATTTTCCTACCAAGCGAATGCTGAGCCCCTCTACAGGTCATGTTTCGCGACCTATGTGTGCTACAAGACCGTCAAGCGCCTCGAGGTCCTGGAGCGCGAGACGCGGGGAAAGCGGCTGCCGACGAGGCCGCAGCGGTACCTGCTGGGCCTGTCGCGCGGCCTCTCCTCGACCGCGCTGCTGCACATCATGCACGAGAACGCGCGGCAGCAGCGCGGGCGCAAGCAGCAGCAGCGGTTCGAGCTCCTGGTCGTGCACGTAGCCAACGACGACGGAGATGACCATCAAGACGCTTTAGCGGGTGGTGGTGGTAGTAGCGCGCTGGGCGAGAGCGGCAACCGGAATCGCAGCCGTGACCGGGACGACTGGCTCGACCGCTACAGGGTCAGGTTCCCGGGGACCGAGATCCGGACTGTCGACCTGTCGTCGGTCTTGGGCTCGCCGGCCGTCGACTGGGCGGCGCTGCCGGACACGGGTACGGAGGCGGACGCGGACATGTCGCCCGCGCGCAGGCTCGCGCGCCTGCTCGACCGCCTGCCGTCGGCGACGTCGCGCGCCGACATCCGGCGGCTGCTGACACGGCACGCGCTCCTCGCGGCGGCGGCGGAGCACGCATGCGACGCGCTGCTGCTGGGCTACAACACGACGTCGCTGGCGGAACTGACGCTGTCGGAGACGGCCAAAGGGCGCGGGTTCTCGCTGCCGTGGCAGATCAACGACGGCGGGTTCCCGGTCCCCCGCAGTCTCGACCTCCCCGCCGCCAAGGCAGACGCTTCGTCTATGCCCGTGTACCATCCGCTCCGGGAGGTGTTTCGTAAGGAGCTCGATTCCTACGCGGCCATCGTCGCGCCGCCGCTCACGGAACTCCTCCCCCCAAGCGACCGGCGCGGCGGCCACAACGGCGCCGGCGCCGTCGTTTCGCACAAGGACCTCAGCATCGACGACGTCATGGCGCGGTACTTCGGCGAGGTGGAGCAGAACTACCCGTCCGTCGTGGCGAACGTGGTGCGCACGACGGGCAAGCTGAATCGTGCTGCTGGCGGCGGGGCAAGGGAACAACAGGGAGTTGGGGGCAGATGCGGTATATGCGGCGTGGCGCTCGACATGGCCGGCGACGAGCGGTGGAGGGGGGAAATCGGCGAAGAGATAGACGGGACGGGGGAGGGGCGGAGGGGAGGCTTATGCTACGGATGCGAGAAGTCTACGCGTGGGTAGCGCACGATAACTGAGTGCATGAGCAAAAACTATCTAACCGCCTGCATTGCCATTTACTCCTTGGATCCCGCTGTCCGCTCGCCTCTATATACCGGGCCCCTTTGCTTGGTCTCTGGACGAACGGAAATGCAACCGCCAGTATACCACTGACATGCAAAAACTCATATGTAGCACAGTGGAAGGAACGCTCGCTCCTTCCGTCCGTCTTTCGTATAGTACGTCTATATTCAAACACGATCTTTTTGCTTTCGCTTCTCTATTCAGTGCATCGCTGCGCCCTATTCAGCACCGAGGACGGGCAATATTCTCTGCTCGACTCTGCGCATGAGTTTGTTGGTCTGCTCGGCCAGGCTGAGCGTCAGGATGGTATGGGGTAATATCCTGGCGAGGTGGGGCAAGAAACCCTTGTATATAGCGAAGAAGCCCTCGGTCCTTATTGTCTTGCCTAGGCAATCGAAAACGCCTTTGTACAGGTTGCCGTGTTGGTTGTACAGCCGTGACATGATGGTGTCTATCGCCGGATCAGCAAGGTCTCCATGCACAACTTCAAGAGACTTACCTGGAGGATGCATAACGCAGCAGACAACAAAGCCCGATACGGTACTGCTGGCCAGGTGGAGTGGCGCGCCCTCCTGCATTCCTAAGTGCCGCATGAGCCTCCTCTTGGCAAAGAAGTATGTGGGCAACTGCACCGAGCTGCCAAAACCCGTCCTTATCATCGCCGCACCCACGCCTCTATACAACCCCCTGAAACCCTCCGCTTTGTAGATTTGGGTCGTGCCGTCGAGCGCATTGCGATACCGATGCTGGGTTCCGACCGGTAAGAAGGGAGAGTAGCTCTGCAAGCGCGTCTTCACCAGGAAGAACGGGCTCCCCGCAGCGGCGCCGATGATGCCCGAGGTCGCGCCGCAGAACATGTTGATACCGAGGTTCTGTTTCGAACCGTCGCGAAGGAGCAGCGTGGCCAGTCCATTGCGCATCGGCTCGTAGAAGCCCAACCGACACCCGTTAAGCAAGATCTGGTAGACGTACGCGCATCCGAGCCCGCGGTAGATCCCACGCAGTCCCTCGTTCCGTATGATGACACCGACGCCGTGGAAGGGCCCTCTATAGTGATGCGGCTGGTGGCCTTTGGATTGAAGCTCGCCCTGAAGTTGCATCCTGGTTTCGCAGACGTGGCGTCAGCTTCGGCGTTTTCAAGCGGGGAGTAGACACGGGATCATTGGAAGGCATTGACGGCTCACATTCACGGGCGCGCCATGTGCGCATCATCGCGAGGGGAGAACGCGTACCTGATCTTAACCGTCTCGAAAGGGTGCGTGGCCGTGACAGCACCGCAGGCGGCTATACCGCCTGCTATGAAGGCACTGAAGCTTAACGTCAGTTCGATGCGAAGCTTCCAGCATTTCCCATTGCCCATTCTTGCTATGCTTACCCAGTCGTAGTCGACATCTCACCACTCCAAGCTGCTGACCCTTCTGGCGCCGAGCCAGTATCTGATTATGTAGCCCAGGCACGCAGGTACTGAAGCTCGCGTTTCCAAGAATATAGACTGGAGAAGCTACCCTAGGAAGGTATGAGAAGCTTCAGTGTGACGTCGGGTTCTGCGCTCGGAGTGGTTAAGAGGTTTAAGAATAATGAATCACCCTCTCATTTTCATACCGCTTGAATGTGAAGGCGCAAAAGATTTTTTTTTTTTCTTTCTTTTTTATACCGCCGCTGTACAATGGCGGCGGTGGTAATAAAAATAATAAGCATTTGGATGTATGCCGCCAGGGAGAATTCCCTCCCAAAGTCCGAAGTCGCTGTATGCCGTGGGTCGCTGACTGATCACTAGAAAACTACTAACAACTAGGGTATCTATTCCGGCTAGAACCGGCTCTCCGGCACCCGCCTACGGGGTACTCGGAACATAAGCGTAAGGGGACGTGTATGTACATACCTAAGTAGGTACGAAGTCTCATACTATGTATGTAGGTATGAATCGGCTTGGAACCAAGGCAATATACTAGCTACCTCGGAGTTACCTATACATACATGTACACACACACATATTGGTTCATATACCCCTACCATAGTAGTAGGCATGCAGGAGCTTTACGATAATGCACGTCAACTAGGTATGCTCGTCTAAGTGGTTTATACCCGGATTCCAGTTCTAGGGAATACCTGTTCGTAAAACATATTTGATAGAGACTACCTCTAATAGGTATCTTAAAGCCGAGTTTGCTTATGGAGCTGAAGTCTCTGAAGGTTCCGAAGACGCGTCGATAATGATTATAAGACAATATAATTGTATTGAGAGTCTCACACGCCAAAACAACATGCAAAGCCATGATCCATTAGGAACATCTTTAAACCCCCGGTTCTTCACCCGAAGATTCAGCTACTGACCGTGCCGGTATAACACACACTGCCTCACCTCCAGTCAGTTTCGAGGTGTTTCTTCATACACTTGATATCCCGCGTTATGAAAAGGTCGGATGACGCGTAACGTCCTGTTCTATATTTTCTCCTACCGCCCCCTACAAGTCCGGTTGACATATATATAGTCGAGTCGCTTTTAGGCGATGTAAGCGAAAACACGGCCAGCCTGCCTATTCCAGTCTGAACCAGTACCCTATACCCCTATACAGAGTCCGAGATACAGCTTGAGTGCTGTCTTGGTCGAGTCAGTGCAGAACACTGGGTGCGTTGGCTACAAGTTTGCCATGTGTTAAGTTGCCGACGACACATACACTTTTGATGTGTGATATTAGGAGCATCGCTGCACTCGAGGCGAGGCGGGGCTCAAAAAATGTATTGCCATCTTGCTCTCGATTCCATCGGCGCAAGTGATGCATGCATCGCCCCCCGCCGTAGACGAGGGAATTCGGTGTGCGTGGAACTCGAGTCGACCTCATGTGGCTGTTCCAGCTTGCGCAGCAGCATTTAGACTGCTCATCCCGGGCCGCCTAGAGTTATCCTCACTCACACGCGCAGGATTGCCATCAAAGACCCAGGGCCCGGCATCATTTCGTGGAGTAAGCGGACCTCCTGTGATACCGATGGTGGGATTGCCCTCTGGCGAAGGCGTTCGAGCGCCTCGAGGCGAGGCCAATAACGCTGCCGAGCGTCCAGCGTTGGTTGTACGGAAGGCCGAGTTCGGGATTGGAACAGGGCCCGATGATACGTGCCTCGAAGGAATCTCCCGCTCGAGTATCGCGGGATCGATATGCACTGTCATATCACCCACATCCATAGCACCATGCGATGACTCGGGAGTGTCTCTATCACTGGCATGGGCCCCGGACGAAGGCGCATCCGAATCTATCAGCTGAGGTACTGATTGCTCGAGCCTCTCTTCCTGTGCATCTTCCATGCCAGAGTCCAGTTGCTGCCATTCATCCGAGGGCTCGTCTACCTCAGCGTCCAAGTCTGCAGCGGCTCGGCAATTTGGACAAATAAATATGGGAGCAGACGGCCCTATCAACAATTCCCGAATACATTTGTAGTGCCAAGTGTGAGAGCAAGGTGCAACAAAAAGCGATTGGCAAGGCTACACGTAATCATTAGTACCGCCACCGGGCAGATCCCAAGAGTCGTCTTGGGGAGGTAACGCAACACATACGGCGATAGCATTCAAACATATCGAACAGTCTTGTGCGTGTGACGCTGTCGACGCAGCTGAGGTCATGTTTCGCAGGCGCTTATGAGTTGCCACACTGCAGAGAAAGGCAGGTTAGATCTTGCACCCTGAATCAGGCAATCGAAAATTCTTCCACACGCGAAGGAGGGACGTCGGCGGGCCGACGAGGCAAAATGGTGATGGAAAATCAAGGGCGACATACTTGAAAGAGTTAGGCTTCGCCTGCCAGCCTCGGTTGAGCTCGATTCGCATCTTTACGCAGCGGTATATCATCTCCTCTCCGCCCTTGAAATCTATTCCTAACTGTACTATGTCGCCGTCGTTGATGGGGAACGGTTTCGATTCGGTGCCTGGCGCGCTCAGCCGGATATGGTTAAGGAATGTGCCAGATGAGCTCTTGACATCCCGGATATACCATTTGCCATCCTCGAACCAGAATTCACAATGCCGGCGGCTGACGACTTTGCTCTTGAATCCAACAGGGGCAGCGGACGGAGCATTTGCAGGAATGGGTGTGTGGTTCTCTCGCTCCGAGTAGCGGCCAACTTTGATAACTTCCTTTCCAGTTGGTAAGGTGCGCGACATGGGGGTAAAGGACAGAGAGGGCCGGTTCGACCGGGGGTCATAGAAGGCAGAAAACCGAATGCTGGGTAACATTTCGAGGGACGGATCGCCCGTAGTTGCTGAACGTGTCCGCGTCATTGCAGTCTCAAACGCGTGGTCTCCCAGATCAGGCACAGTCCTCGATCTGGAGAGGGGCTCGACAGTGTTTTCCCGGGACTCGATCAGCGGCGGCTGACGCGACGGCCGCTCGACAGCACCGTCCTGACTATTTGTCGAAGCAAGCAGCTCGGAGGCGGGTCCTTCAGAGTTATGGGAGGCCTCGGAGGATAGCGGGCTATGGTGTACAGCGGTAGTGCTAGGAATAAGGCTCCTTGGGCGGATGGGATCGTGCGACCGAGGCGATGATGAGGCGGAGGGGACAGCGGCAATGTCGTGGATAGGACCAATGGCCGCAAGTGGCGGCTCACGCGACAAAAGATGACTGTGGGTGTAATTGCGAATGTTGATGAAATCTCGAAGTCTACTGCCGCGGGTGGACGAGGTGGCAAGCGGCAAGGATGTGCCTTGTGACGAGGGTGCAGGCTGGGTGAACATTGGTCAATCAATCAATTAGTTAGGAAGTAAATGATGTAACGAAAGACTAGAAGAGCTGAATGGGTGATGCTGTCGTAATTCGTAGGATTTTCTGCAGTATGTATGTAGATGGATAGATTATTTGTAAGATAACGGGTTAAGGCGATATCAATGCAGGTTTGGCTATTACGCTTAATTATTGCCGCTGTTGCTACGACCTGGTAAAGCGAATATAACCTTAATACGTAATAGGTAAGTACTTACCTATGTTAATGCAGGTACCGAGCTTACCTGCCTACTTTACATGCATACCTATTTATAAGTCCAACCGATGTACATATAGCAAACAGATCCCCTTAGCACTCGGCTGAGGTTCTAGTATACTCATTACCACTTGGTGGAACGCATCGACTATTGACTTTAGTAAACGACGCTCCATATTAAATAGTAAACAACTTATAGTAACCTTTGCATGTGACTTCAGGCATGTGGAGACGTTAAAAGCGCAGTGTGCGATGTACTGCTCTCGCGCCAACAATTTGCGCAGTAGCGTACATAGAGAGAAGACCTAACCTATAGGGCATGCCGACTGCATGATACTTGGATCAGGGGTTCGTATATGGTGACTTAGATCGGTCGAGGTGCTTACCTAATGAAACCAAAGACCTAAAAATAAGCATCTTCCACATAGCAGCAAATATAGGTATACAGAACGAACTACGACCTCGAACCTACGAAATCCAACCAGCCCGTGCCGCATCTCAGGTGTAGTGGCTAGGTATTGTTTATTAGGCCCGGGGGCTTTTTGACACAAAGAACTGACCCGCAGTCCTGGTGACTTTGCCTCGTTGCATACTCGGCAGTCATTGGTGTAAAAGTTAGAACGTCTCGCCCTTCTCTTCTTGTACTAAGAACACAAAAGTCTAGACCTCTAATTCGTACTCGGCCCGGAACACAACAAACTTCAACGGCCGCAACAAGCTCCAACACCGGGATGCTGCCCAATGCCCAAAGAATTCCTCTGTATACCCCATTCATGAAATAAAGAGGACATGGCTATAAGACGGGCTGTATATTCGTGTTATGTACGACGTACGTGGTGCGAAAACTTATGAGCCAGCGCCCACGCCACCTCGGCTGTCAAGCACGTTTAACTGGCAAATCAGGGGGGAGGCAATCAACTTCTCGCTACATGGACCATAGATGGTGGCTGAAATTGGTACCTAGTCTCAGTTTCATAAGTCAAACGGGGGCAGCCGAGAAAGAGGTAACCTCCCCTTCCCACTGATTTTCGGTGCTCGGAGCTCGGAGCATCCGGCTGTGGCGGGCGCACGGTGCACGTTGTACGGCGTACGGTGCACGAGCCACCACGGGGGGGGGGGGGGGGCGCTGATAAGCAAATCTGACATCAAATGCCAAGATCGACATTTTCCTATGGTCCGCCATGTCGTGGGCATGTGCTTCCTTATTAAAATAAGTCACTTCGCGAATCTGTCTATCCTCGTGTCTGCGAACCACGCTTCACAGTATGTTTCGGGCATACTCATCGAGATGCCTAGCCAGAGGTGTCGCCTCGCCGGCGCGACTCCGGGCTAGGATATCAAAACCAGTGCATGCCAGTCGAAAACTGGCCACTGTAAATGTGCCGCAGCCAAAGGTATGATTATTCGCATCCCTTCTGCAACCCCCGCCCCAGGCGGGCAGGTCGCTCCCGGGAATTGCTGACTCTGCTCGCAGGACCTGACAGAGCTCGACCAAATAACAACCTTGCCTAATGGGGTTCGTGTAGCATCAGAGGCCTTGCCTGGGTCTTTCTCTGGTGTCGGCGTCTACATCGAGGCCGGATCGAGGTTCGAAAATAGTTATTTGAGCGGAGTCAGCCACATTGTGGACCGACTAGCCCTCAAGTCCACCGAGAAACGAAGTGCCGAAGAGGTTGTCGAGACGGTCGAGTCTCTAGGTGGAAATATGCAATGTGTTTCGTCTAGAGAGTCCATGATGTACCAAGCTGCTACCTTCAACTCCGCCATCCCGACAGCCACCGAGCTCCTTGCCGAGACGATACGGCACCCGAGGATTACCGATGAGGAGGTCCAACAGGAATTAACTACTGCCCGATACGAGATCACTGAGATATGGAAGAAACCAGAACTTATCCTGCCAGAGCTTGTTCATATGGCCGCGTTTAAAGATAACACCCTGGGTAACCCCTTATTATGTCCCATGGAAAGGATACCGGAAATTGACAGGTCGGTCATCCGAGCTTATAGAGATGTGTTTTACCGCCCAGAAAGAACAGTTGTTGCTTTTGCCGGGGTCCCGCATGCCGAGGCCGTGCGGCTAGCAACCGATTACTTCGGCGACATGAAGGCAGCTGAACAGCCGGCGTTGTCACCGACAGGCTCAGAAACATCCCTCGGCTCGGCCTCATCGGATAGCGATGCATCCTCTATTTCATTTCTGTCATCAACTTCCACATCATCTTCACCATCGCAACAGTCGCCAAGCATGTTGTCCAGAATACCCCTTTTCAAAAACCTCTCTACCTCCGCATCTCACAATGCATCCGTCCTGAGTCCTCGGGCTATCCTGCCATCCTCTGAAGAAATGGCCCGTCCTGCACATTATACCGGCGGATTTGTCTCCCTGCCTGTCCAGCCTCCTTCGCTCAACCCCAACCAGCCTACCTTCACACACATCCACCTTGCCTTCGAAGGGTTGCCCATTGCCTCCGAGGACATCTACGCACTTGCGACTTTGAATACCCTGCTAGGCGGTGGTGGATCCTTCTCGGCCGGGGGGCCTGGAAAGGGCATGTACTCACGATTATATACGAACGTGCTAAATCAACATGCTTGGGTGGAATCCTGCATTGCATTTAACCACTCCTACACCGATTCCGGCTTGTTCGGCATCTCTGCATTATGCTTACCTGGACGCACTCAGGCCATGCTCGACGTCATGTGCCATGAACTTCGAGCACTAACTTTGGAAACCGGCTTTTCGGCACTGGGGCATGTCGAGGTCACCCGTGCCAAGAATCAGCTGCGGTCCAGCCTGTTGATGAACCTCGAGAGTCGAATGGTGGAACTAGAAGACCTAGGGCGACAAGTTCAGGTCCACGGCCGGAAGGTGCCTGTTCGCGAGATGTGCAGGAAGATCGAGAACTTAACGGTAGCAGACTTACGCCGAGTGGCGTCGCAGGTCGTTGGTGGACAGGTGCAGAACAAGGGCAAGGGAAGTGGCGCCCCTACCGTCGTTATTCAGGAGGCAGAGGCACCCGGCGTCTCTGCTAAGCAGATGGCCTGGGAGGAGATTGAGGATAGGATATACAAGTGGGGCTTAGGCAGACGGTGAAGGGGGCGCTGAACCCTCTTCGGCTTCAGAGGAACGTGTACAACATTTGTATTAATACGTGATTACTAAAGCATGACATGTATGTATGGTATATAACGGCTTGTGGCCATGATGGGTTAGGGCTCACACGACATCTACGGTCTATCCGGACTATTTATAGTTTGATGACTCCCCGGGGTTCTGTGATATTGTAGAAACGTAGGGATTGGGAGAGGACAGTAGTCTTCAAGTTGCGCACGCGCGAGAGAGAGGGAGGGAGAGAGAGAGGCATAGAGAGAGAGACATAGAGAGAGAGTGAGAGACTTAGCGAGAGAGTGAGAGAGAGAGACAGATGAGGAGGCCGCCTTTAGCAGGAATCTGGTCGGCAACCCAGAACTAGTAGCAAGCAATCAGCCTACTGTGTTTTCGAGTCTAGCTGTTTGCAATGACTGGCCATCGTTATGCAGGGATTCTGTGGTAGCAGATCGTCAAAGTGGGAGGGGAGTCCACCCATCAACTCAGAGAGAGGCAGCCAGATAGGTAGCGCTGTGAGCAGTAAGACGATGATTTCATGTTGGAGTATTCCTTGTTACGGTAATCACTCCTCTCACGGTGGTAGTTCTGTGTGCACGTATATCGACACCCTAGGTGAATCCACAGGCCGAGTTGGGTAAATCCCTTATCTGGCGGAAGGGCTCCGGCGCTCTTCGAGAGTCATTGATGAAAGGAACGGCATAGATTCCGGCTATTTAGGTGTGTTCTGGTTCGCTCCGTCTTCTGAAGGTGACGTGCGCGCCTCTTACGCGGAATCGTAAAGCATATTCTGGGAGAGCTCCAGCTAGGAGTCATAAGAGTGAAATAAGGGGTGGGAATTAGACATGCCATGTTTGAGTTGCCTCCGCCTATACTAATGACTTCATACAACTATTATCTGAGACTAAGCAAAAAAGATACTTGAACTTCTACTTCCAGGCGGCCATGAGCGCCTCGGGCCCTGAACCGGGCCTACGAATCCTACCACCCCCCCTAGCTTTCCACCCACAGCCCTCCCGCCGCGTTCTCGGGTTGGGGAAACCCACTACGTGCTCCTCTCCGCCCCCCTCCCCCCCCCCGAAGTCGATATAACTTCCTGTAGCCATTTCAGCGATACCTGCTATCCCATTCAACAAGGCTCCCCTCTCCTCCGCATCGTCCGGGGCGGCCGGCACGCTAACCGTTCCGTTGGTGTCCTCCGGGGAGTGGACGTGCACCTCCATATCGCCATGGGCGCCAATCCTCTCCCAGGAAACCTTCAGCGCCCGTAAGGAGTCGGGATCTCCACCCTTGCCCACTGCACGTCCCCCGGCATCGGCTTGACGATCCACTCCTTGAACCCGGGCCTGAGCGGCTTGACGCCGAGGACGTGGGTGCTCAGTAGCGGCGCGACACCTGTCGACCAGGCGTACGCCAGACGCGTGAACGCTTCCTGGTACTTCGAGCCCCCCAAGCCGATACCCTTCCCAGGACGTGATACCTGGGTCGTTGGTACTCATCCAACCATATGTGCGGTGGACCTAATCGAGCGCCGAGTCGACGTAGCGATACCGAACAGGGCAACGATTCCGAATTACGATATGAATGCGTAGAGACGGGTGGAGAAGGCCTCGTCAAGATCCTCACCGCCCTCAACGTAAAAGGCATTGCTGTACGGAAGAGCGCTCGAGTCGGACGAATAGGTGGTGCGGACTTGGCGTACGTGATGTTGGCGATTCCAGCGAGAATCGCCAGGCTGTTACCGTCCTGCGCTTGTGCTCTGCACCCGCTACCGACGCCATTACTGTCGAAGAACGCCCCAGCGGCGGGATCCCAGAGGATATCGAGAAAGGCCTGCGAGACAGTCGGGGCTCAACCACACCAGCGAGCAGCATCTTGGTTCTTGCCGAGATAAGCGGCGGACTCTGCAGTACGCTGCAGTGCTAGCACCTATAGTGCGCTGTAGTAGGCTGCTGACCCCTCTCTTCGTGGAAATGCATAGTCGCCATATCCCGACTGGCGTAAGAGGAGCGACGTCGCGTGGTCCGTGTCTCGAACATAGTATGTGTCTAAGACGGCATGAAGGGTTGGATAGTATGACTTGATGTATGATAGGTTGCCTGTGTACATCATGAGATCCCGGCTACAAGCAACCTACCATAAGGGGTACTCAAATAGCTCAAGCCCATAGTCACGACTGGCGATCGCATTAACGTGGGCGTCCTCGGGGAGGCCTGTACCATAAAACCCCCATGCTCGCTGGTGGCATCCAGCCGTCACTTCTCTGGTGCTGTGCTAAGTCCTTCACTACCTAGAATTCAGAGTTAGTACAGTGTCCCTAAGTTTCGAAGGCGCCCAAGAAGCTGGCAAGGTAGACGCATATTTCTAGCTGGGAAACGAGGGTTAATACGAGACTGTGTTTGCAGGGCCGATCGCCCGCTAACTGCAACAAATAGCAAAACCCAGCGACTCACATTTCGCGCTGCCACTTGGACGTCGTGCGTTAGGTAACTCGCCAAAGCGGACACTGCCAGATCCCCCCATATAAAGATCTCGATCTCCTTTGGGTCCATCATGAATGACTAGTTTCCCAGTAATGACTCGCTGAAACCCCGACGAGGTTCGGTATCATTAGCTCGAAAGACGTCGGTACACGTTTCGGTTGTGTAGGAGCCGTCATACCAGCATTGGACCAACTCCTCATCCGAAAATTCGAACAATCCGCTATAGGCCTCAGGCGTTCCAAGGGAACCAGACCATTGTAGCGAGACGGAAGCGATAGAGACCTCGCCATACATTGAAGTATAGGAGGAGTCGGACAAAGGCGTCCAGTGTCCATTTTAGGCAACGAAACCCGTGCAGGCCATCGGAGCATACTTGATCGCCAAACTCACAGCCCCATTGACCGAGCCATCTATACCTGGTTTTTCAGATTCAGTCAGTGCAACAGATGCTACGCGATGCTTTTGGGGTAGAGGGATGCCTGCCATGACCGAAGAGGAACGAGATTTGGTGCCGGTCAGGTTAGGGAGTTTAGACCATAATACAAGCTGAACAAACGGGATAAAATCCATCCAACAGGAAATGTCACTCACAGCGCGGACTTCACAGCATCCTGGAGGGAGTTAGCGACGTGTACGTATATGCGCATAAGCAAATCAGAAGCCTTACCTGGTCGGTCCCAGATAGCACCTTAAGGGGGTCCTGTTTTTCCGTCAGACTCCCGTCCTTTTCGTAACTGGGATTCAGGGCATAGAGTAATTACTCGCACCTCCCGCGTTGTCAGACCGTGAAGTCGCTCTTATCAGCGAGAGACTCCAAACTCTTCGAAAGGTAAGCTAGAGCTACGGAAACCCCCCTGAAGGGGAAGCATTTGCGACATCTGCGAACTCGATTACCGGCAAGCCGGCGACATTCTGGCCGAAATCGACCTCCAGCGTGGGAGTCGAGATGGAATGGCCTCGGCGGCAAAGTAGGGTTGGCATCTCGCCTCATATCAGACTATTGGGGTTGACAACCTCACTCAGAATGTATTCTGGGAGGACCGCTTTCGGCCTGACTAGACTGCTCGAGGGGGCACGGACGTGTCGCTCTCAGGTAGGCTCCTGGAACTGTGTATTCGCCAATGGATCGAGGCGACCAGCTGGTATATAACCCATGTGGCTGAGGGACGAGGGCGTGCGAACATCACGGTCAACGATACCGTCACTATCTACAAATCGGAAACTCACAACAATAAAGAGATGCGAGGACGAGGAAGGCCATAAGCAGGGTGCCAGGCCAAGTCTGTGGCATGCCAGGGGACCAGGAATCGGCTGCGGCAGTGGACTTGGTGTCTGGTACAGTCCCAGGTCTGCAGTCGTGCCTGGCCCACCAAAGACGGAGCTCCTCCGCGTCTGTGCCGTCCCCGCCAGATGTGCGCACCGCCAATCATATACGCCGGAGAGGGGTTGTTGCGACGAAAATCCAATCAAAAACTCCGTGCCTCCCAATTTGGGAAGGATGTCGGACGCGGGGTGCAGCTCCCGGAGTGGAAGGCGGCGACTATGTGGTATTAACAAGTTTCTAGACGGCCCGTTAATGGGACTTCATGTCTTTGCTTTGGGGCAGGTAGGCATCGAAGAGCTCTACTAGGTTCCTACGTGCATCCCTATCTGGATCGTGAAGCATGACGCCTCGGCTTAGTTCAGACGACCAAACGTACTGCCAATACGACTTAGCCGCGCTGTGTGAAGGAAAGTAATTTAACTCTTGTACCTCGCCTCTCACGGCCGTAAATTAATTCGACTGTAACGTTCAATAATACGCAGGCCTTAGGTTACATACATATCCTCTGGACATATGAATCGTGCACATACCAAGGTAACGGAAACAGAAACGGATGAAGAAATTATTGAGCCCATTGTTGCACAATGCCCGTACGATCGCTTACTGTTTGTGACGGAGATGCACGAGCTATTCGCAGTGAGTAAGTGGCTACCAGATTATAACTAGAATGAGGATGCTGAGATGGCGTGCACCAAATAAAAGACGGGCCCATAGTTTCTTGGTTGTGAATCATACCTGGGAATGCCTCCCTATGGCAACCGTGCTGTTGAATTACGCTACTATGTTTTGCCAAGCCATGCTCTCTATTTGTATAGCCTTTTCTCCTCCACGGGCGAGTATTCAAGGCATCCAGAAATCATAGAATTTTTTTTTCTTCCTTTTCCCGTCCATGCTAACCGACCGGCCGTTCTAGACAATATTTCGCTTGCGTGAATTTTGTGTTATGAGCATTCCCCGCTCGTACGGACTTGTATGGATTTAGAGGTGTCAGAATCACTGACTCTTCGACATTCTTCTGGACATGCTGCGGGAAGATCAGTAAAGGAAGCACAGACATAGAGAGCAGATATATAACCTACAAGTCGTAGAAAGCAAATTGGCTTGGGCTGCTACCGTACTCATAAACGAACCGGGATGCGAGGTAACTCCCGAATATCGCGCGGAGGTAGTTGTCTGGTACCCGTTGAATAATGGTGTCCAGTCCAATTTTGTCCAAGAGGAGCTTAGGCAACGCATCCGCGAGGACAGCTCGTCGAGTCGTCTCGTCCTTCCACAGGTCTGACTGCTGCAACTCCTCGTCGAGCGTCGTGATAGCGACTGAGAGCTTGTCAGAAATCACAGAGCGGGGCAGACCCGTCTGCTCGTGCTCCCGCCAGATCGCCTCAAACTCAAGGCAGGCGTTATCACGGATCTTGGCCTGCACCTCTTTCACGTATGCTTCGTAGAACTCTGGCGCTTGTCCATACCGATCAATACACATGTGCTTGACAAAACCCTCATCGTCAAAGCTGAGAGAGGCAAGGACTTCTAGAGATGAAGATGTGACACCGCCTTTGTTGGTGGATGCATCTTTGAAGAGAATGCAGCCCGCACTCTCGAGTCGCAGCTTAGCATCTTGCGTGATGAAAAGGTTGGCTCCTTCGACGATATAGGGGATGGTCGTCTTGCCATCCTTTATGAGTTTGTTGACAGAGACGAGGTCGATCGACTCGGGACGCCCGCCGCAGGGGACGAAGCAATCGGTAAAGCCCGTGTCTCTCAAGTGGTACGTGTTACGGAAGGACGTACCGTTACCGACAACTTCACCCGTCGGCAGTTTGACGTTGCTGTCATCACATAGGACCCGATATCCGTCCCTCGAGAGCTTGGAACAATCGAATTGTGAGATCATTACGCGGTTCTTAGCAAGGCGGATCAGCTCATCCTTGTCGATGCCGTTTGGATCAACAAGCACCCCCGAGCCATCGACGACCGCTGTGTACTTTTCGTTGCTCAAGAGTATCTCGTTGCTTCCAAGATCGCCGTCTGGGCCGCCTGTTTGCATCTTCCTGACCTTGGCAGGGTCCAAGTTGAGCTTTCGATAGATGCCTTTCACGTACTCGCGTACTGACAATGTCGTCATCCCATATTTGTCATGAGGGATGCCACCTAGCTTAGGCGACTTGCCAGTAAAGAACGATTTCCACCAGGGTGCGCCACGAGCACGAGCATGCTCAGTGGCCCAGTCGACCAGATCGGCGGTATTCTCGTCAGGGCCCATGAAGAGAATCTCTTCTTTGCGATAGAGGTCGACGATAGGGTTCTTGATACCTGGGGTCTGGGCAGGTAGGAGGAGATCCAAGATGCTATCAATATACTTCTCAAAAGCTTCCTGGGCCTTATCTTGCTGTTTGGCATCGAGGAGAATGACACCTTTCGAGCCGCCTTCGGGGATATCTTTGTTCTTCCGTTGCTGGGTACTCGCGAGGCCGTAGTTTTCGTCGAACAGATTCCTCGCGTTGATCTGGTAGGCCTCCTTGCTGCGAGATTTAACAATGCGGATACCTCCCCGTGCAATATCCTTGAACCGTAGATGGAAACCCCGGGCTTCTGCGCTGATAACCAGGAACATGCCGTATAGGGGCCTGGGATATTCGAACTCGGGTAAGAAAGAAGGGTCAAGGCGGAAGCTGAGAGCTACCTTCGTCGGGGTGAAGTAGTTCGTCTTCAAGATGGCATTGTTGAAAATGCGGAAGGCTGTCATCACCATCTCTTCGTGCTCGTTAGACACTTCTCGAGTGATTTTATCCTTCAGCTTCGCGTCGGACAATACCTCCGACGCCGGAGTGGGAGCAATAACATGTCTCTCGAAACCGGCACCGATGCTTAGGTGAACACTGGCGAACGAAGCATAGAGTGCACGAACTAGACTAGGATGGTTCGTAATGATCTCAAGAATGTAGTCGGGGGTGAAGGTCTCGGTACGGAGACGGCGCTTGAGTCTAGACAGGATTTCGGCATGCTGGTTGTTCCTTTGGTCCAGTGCTTGTGACAGGGAGGCGTACTCTGACCCGAGGCGATTGAGGAAGTGTTGGACGAAGACCCAGACGCAGTGGCCGTAGATGGTCTCCTGCAAACTCAAAACCCCAGACGCGAACAATGAATGAAGCTTGTTTTGCGGGATGCAGTACAGCAGGGAGATCTCTTTGGTGATCTGGTGAATGGATTGCTCAATCGGCATGACATTGGCATCCAGGTTCGTAGCCGGTTTTAGGTAGATACTCATCACCGTAATCCCGTTGGAGAATTGTTCGACGTACTTCCTAGAACTGGTGACGCCATAATAGTGGTACAAATCACTCAGGGCGCTGAAGAGTCCCCTGGCAGTGCGAGTATGGAAAGCTATGACTAGACGCTTCTCCTCGGAGCCTTCGATGTCGAAAACTTCAATGACTGGCCCGGTCCTAGCAACGGCTAATCGAATGATGTCCTCGTATATCTGCTTTGTGTTTTTCGTTGCCTTGGTCAAAAACATCCGGTCACTGATGACCTCAAGGCGTGTCTCGTCAGGTGCCGGGTTCGAATCCACGAACTGGCACTGGTACACAAAGTAGCAACGCAATGAGGTCTTCGAAGTAGAACCGTCTCCAGACAGACTCACAGGGGAGCGGAAAGTCTCGACTCGGAATCGGTTGTTAGGGTGAGTATGGTCTAAGTACTTCTCCTCAAGCCTATTCTCGTAGCGGGGGCCCTTCAAAGCAGAGACTCCAGGAATACTCGTATCAATGTAGATGGCGTGATCGGCAGCCTCCATGTCCAGACGAATCTCTTCCCGTTTGTCGACGCGGGCATACGCAGCCACCTTCGCGGCGTACATGGAAGTGATATGGGTCGCAATTGCGTCTACCTTTTCCATCTGGAAGTAGACATCATCGATGCCCAGTTCATCATAGAACCAGCGGACCTGCTCATCAATATGTGACTCAGGGATCCAGGCCTGCTTCTTGATAATCTCCTTGACTATCCTGTGTCAGTAACTGGGAGACATGTAGGGAGTTAAGAAATCTTACCTGACTCCATCTGCTCCGCACGCCCCTTGAATTCCGGCGCGATATAGCCCACCGTCGCGGAGCGTAGAACCCGGTGGCCATTATGACCATTGGCGATGAGCGGAACCGAGAAATGGGTGGGCTGGGGAGAAGGATGGCGAGATGGATCATCCTTAACTCCATGTAGCAGCTTGTTGGCCGACCCAGCAGTGCCGTTAACAGTCATGATGTCGATAACAGGATCGCAAGATCCAGACGATTCCAGAGGGTCTATGTGATCAGGGTAGCTATCCAAAGGCAGGTCAGCCGTCTGAAGCGGTAACACGGAGGCGCCCATTGTACGCTATGGGACATTGGATATGTGATGTCGAAACAAGAAGAGGGGACAGGAAACGTGAGGGAATAAGAAACCCAGTCGGAGCGAATCGAGATGAAAAATACATAATGGGCGAATGCTGTAATATGCGGGACTGGGGGGGCCGAGATGCGTGCGGTAGGACGGAGCGAAATGCTGCGGTATATAATACCGACTGTACAGCATACTGGAACTCCGCTCTTGATGGTATCGAGTTCCACGGGCAAGTACCAGTACAGTGTCATTGTGACGACAGAGAACCAGCACCGGGATAAACGGAGAGGTGCGCCATATGCGTTCACCAGGGCGATTGGCGTTCGGCAGAGCATGAGCTAGCTCACTACCATACCGGAGAATGGATGGTGTTATCTCACGTCATTCTTCTGACGATGCGCTTCCTTCACCGCCAAACCTCTCAACACCCTGCGTTGCTCAGGGGCTCATAGTAAAGGAGGTAGCAGAAACAAACAAAGCAGTTAGAATGAATGACAACTACATACCGAGTAAAAAGTGGTCAAGCTCTATCAATTTAAGACTTAGACCACCAGAACGCCGTATATCAAAAGAAGCAGTCCCACGACAGATGAGTCTGGGATGAGACAAGTCGATACTTAGGACGTCGTGTTGACAGAGCCACGGGCACGTAAGCCAAATATCGTACTGAGCACAGTACGGGATAACCCAACTATAAAACAAGAGGTAGAGTAATACCTCGTATACCGAGTTGTTAAGCAAGGTGTTTGTCTGAGACCAGTAAAAGGGTTCCAGGTTCCAGATAAGTAGAATTGGCTGCCAAGGAACCTTGGTTCAGGTGTAGTAGACGTGGGATATAAAATCGCGGCTTTTATCGCATAGGAAGTTTTAACCAGTAAGTATAGACTCGAGTAACACCTGATTAGATTATAATCAAGGTTGGGGAACAAGAGTTAGGTACTTGGAAGATTGGTGGGGGGCAGAAGTAGGTGTAAGTCAGCTTCTGGTCGTATCCATAGTATGTACAGCTCTGCGTGCTGGCTGCGTGGAAGTCAATCCAATAGATGACGGCAATGATGATGGATATCAGACCCAAAGAGAAAAGAAAAGCCGATGCCTTTTCCCAAGAGATAAGAAAGGGGACCCTTTTTGGTACGGGAAAGATAACATCAATCGTTGGCAATCTGGGGAAGACGGATAAGTAAAAGCAACTAGACATCCAAAACGTCACATAAGGCGGACCTAACTGACACTTTATATAGGTACAGAAAGAGAATCATGTTGCGGAACTTCCGTGCTCAGAGATACCCGACATAGAGGTAGATACCTCGAGAGACATAACCCCTAGTACCCCATCCCTGAGGATACATACATAAGGTTCCTTTTTTTTTTTTTTTTTTTTTTTTTTTTTTTGAGGATACCGACGAAGATGGACATTGCGGTAGGGGGAAAGTAAAATTCGAGAACAAAAATTTCTTCGATCACGACAAAGACAAGAACGTTTGCTGCAGAAAAGATGCTTACGCCGGGACCTGCAGCTAACTCCAAATGGTTGCGGGCGGCATCGTCATTGGCCCAACTATCTGGTACCTGGCAATGGTACCTGGAATCGGGTGAGGCCATGGCGGAGACCATCCCAAAGTAATGAGATAACTTTTACTCGCGAAGAGGTGGGGAGTGGATGTTGTATATCCCCGCAGTCTTGTACTCATGGCGAACTAAATCTGCCATGTGGGTAGGCCGACTCTTCGAGGCTCTTGGAGCTACTTCTACCGCCTTGTATGTACGTATGTGTGCTCAGTAATAAATCGTGAGCGAGGTAGACAGGTAGGGTTTGGTTTAATTACTGAGTACGAAATCTGACAAGTTTTGTTCTCCTCGGCTTACGAGTCCAGCTCGCCAACATTGACCGATTTCCACTGGCTAAGACTACGAAGTAGTAACTTCAGTTGAAACACATGTAGAGTGTTGAATAGGTACATACGGACTGATGGTAAGTGAGGATTAAGACCCTCCTCTGTCCACTCATTCCTAGCATTGGACACACGTATCTCTCGTTTATTAATAGAATTCTCGTTAAATACCCGCATACTTTGCACACACCTACCTACTTTGTATCTACGTTGTGCCTAGGTTGTACCTAACTGTAGGCGGCTACACGTAAGATATACGAGTCTTGCAAGGACGACACTACCTACCTGGGAAGTTGAATCCCTTTCTACGTACGTAGCGCGATGCCCGTACGTACAATATCAGCAAGAAAGGGGCTCGCGCATCGTGATCTTCGACCTTTACCGCCTCTTTCTTTTCGTCTCGATCCGTATTACAAAACTGGCTAGGCCTGTGGCTTTCTTGCGCAACTCCATTATCTCTTTGAACCAATGTTGGGAGCCCAGCCATGTCCACGTTCCAGGGATTAGACTATCACGAGACGTCGCTTCGGGACCCCGTCGCGGTCTATTACGTTTGGCCGGACGCTTGGTCGGATCGATTAGTTACCCCTTGTGACCTCCCCAGGCTCCCCTCAATAGGGGCATTCGAATCTCCCTCGGTAAGGCCCGGCGCAGCCGGTCGCCGTGATCCACAGCCCCGCGAATTCAGAGTCTTGCCGGACCGGTTCGCTTGTTCTAGGCAATTTCCATTACCCCCAGATTACTTGATCATGCAGCATCCCCAGCGTCTAACAAACCCAGAAAGCACCACGAGGCCAGAACGGTTTGACGCCGGGCATGTTTGACGACATGGACGAGACCTCATGACGGGCTTCCTTGCTGGCAGCTCTGCAGGCTCGCAGGTTAGCATAAAGGTATTTCCCCATTTGGTTTCCTATTACTAAGTCTACATTAGTTTCTCTGGATGAATGGCAATTTTCATCAGTCATTGTTTGCGACGTATGAGCCTAGGTAAACGTCACCGATTGCGTGTAAAGATCTCAAGTACCCTGGCCTCTTCCGAAACTTTCATTATTACCGTGGTCCCATGGCCGGTGTTCCATGTTATTGACTTCGGTCTACGTGTAGGTAGGTACCTGTAGGTAGTTACATCCATCTTATTGGGGGTTCGGTTATTCTCCGCAGACCGAGCAAGCCTTAAAACCGCAGGCAACTGATGTGCACACCGTCCGGACCCTGTTGCCAAGTACAGCAGCAAGGCCTACCGTACTAAACAGTCTCAGCGCTCTACCTTCTATCCTCTTCTTCATACACCAGGGGTCGCTCTGCCTGAGGGAGATTCGGGCACGGTAATAGCTGACAACCCTATCAGTTCTTACCTTGCAACCATTATCTAGTAATAATCGCCGTATATGGGGAACTATTCAGAAACGTGTATACCGGATCCTTATATTTCGTGTCTTGATAGCGGCCTAGTCGGTGCTTGTGTCCGTGGCGCGTTTAGCAGACATGTAGTCGAGTACAATGCGGACAACAAGCTGTCGCGGAACATAACTGACAAAGTGCAGCGTCTCTCTACGTTATTGAACCCGCGAATAGAACTCTACAAACACCATTCATAGGTAACTACCTAGGTAGCGTCTACGTCCGAAATGGCCCCGTCGACCTTGAACGTCTGGCTGATTTTCCAAGTACACTGTCGCAGTCAAATTTGCGAGCCTAGCACTGCCGGTTTTGTCGAAGAATCCGTCGGTCTTCCGCAGGTAAACTGCTGCATGCCATCACACGTCACCTACCCAAGTGTAGATCAATCGTCTAATATGCAGGTTCAGTTTGACCATCGCCTGACGCCTCCATAATCCATTCTCAAGCGGTATCGCCGAAATGGGTGGTGGCATAAATGAATGCATTAGACATGAACCCCATCGATGTCATGTTGGACGCCCCAAATCCTAATACCCGAGCCCGCATTTACAGGTTAATTTTCTGGTTTGAGGATGCATCCTTCTTGCCACACAACCGCGCAGGATCCCGCAGCTTGGTACCCGAATAAGTCTCAAGGTCTGCAGTTTCACGTGGTGATATAGTGCGGGATCATTAAGTAATTCGGGATTCCCTTCCTTTGTTTTCTTCCCTGTTTTGTGTTTACTGGTAAAGTCGTTGTACTCGTTGGACGGGGTATAGCATATCGAGCCTCCGATGAGGCTCTGGTCCGGAGCTGAGACTAGCAAGCGCAACAGTTGGGCCTACTGTAGCGCTACTAGTCATGCTAGTACCGTACTGTAGGTGGAAGGTACCTAGCGAGGGCGTAATAGCCGTAGGTAGCCGGCAATACCCCGGTCAGTAACCCCACCGACCAGAGCTGGAGAGTTCGAGGTCATCCCCATTGCGGGGGAAGTGTGTACCTAGCACCCCTCAGGCAACCTCTTGACAACGACGGGTTCTTAGGTAGGGAGTCTATTCCGGCAGCAGGATTTTCATTCTCGAAGTCGAATCTGCTAGGAAGAGAAACCGAAAGTTCGCCTTGAGAACCCTGGACCTTACCTGACTTGACCCTGGCGATCGTTTAACATCTTGACACTATACAATGAGTGTCTCGGTCACACAGCCCCTTTATTCAGACCTCTGGGGCCAGGCTCTAGTCTTAGACGCCGAAGATAAATTACGAGCTACCCGCGATGAATTTCGCATACCAACTAAGGCTGACATAAGGCGCAAAACCCTGTGCCGCCGAGGTAAGCTTGTATCCTTATCACTGCGCGCTGGGCCTTAGTTGAAGTCTCCTAGATGATAATAACCCGGGCCCTGACGACGAGGCACTGCCGTGCACGTACCTGTGCGGCAATTCGTTGGGGCTACAACCGAAAAGAACAGCAGAACGCATCGGGCAGTACCTTGAAACGTGGGGAACCCAAGGAGTACAAGGTCACTTTAAGCCGTTGGATGACTCCCCACTGCCCACATGGCTGGATGCCGATGCAAGGGCTGCCAAACTGCTGGCTCCGCTGGTGGGAGCAGATGAATCGGAAGTAGCAGTACAGCAGACCCTAACAGCAAACCTGCACCTTCTGATGACTGCATTCTACCGACCTAATATAAACGGACGGCATAAGATCATCCTGGAAGGCAAAGCGTTCCCAAGCGACCATGTTAGTTGCTGGTCGAGACATTCTAGATATGGCTGAGCTGACCTTGCACAGTTCGCCGTTCTAAGCCAGGTTCATCACCATGGGCTTGATCCGAGGACGTCCATGGTGACAATAGAGCCGGCTTCATCGGAAGATCCGTTGATTAGCACCGAGGACATTCAGTCTGTGATTGCGAAACACGCGTCTGATACGGCGCTTCTCCTGTTGCCGGGAATCCAGTACTACACGGGACAGCTATTTGACATTCCCACTATCACAACCTTTGCTCGTAGCCACGGCATCTTTGTAATATGGGATCTGGCTCACGCGGTTGGCAACGTTCCCCTCTCCCTCCATGACTGGGACGTAGACGCCGCAGCCTGGTGCACATACAAGTATCTCAACAGCGGTCCGGGATGCATCGGGGGCATGTTCATCAATTCACGGAACAGCTTGGTGACCACATTGATATCTGATGAAGAGCCCGAGCGTGGTTATGGCAAGCGTCTGTCAGGCTGGTGGGGGAACGACAAGGGGACACGGTTCCAGATGGAGACTAAATTCCATCCGGTCCAGGGCGCCGCCGGGTTTCAGTTGAGCAATCCCAGCATCCTTGACATCACGAGCCTCGGCGCGTCACTGGAGGTCTTCGAGTTGTCGGGCGGCATGTCGGCTCTGCGGGAGAAGTCTAAGAAGTTGACTGCTTTGTTGGAGTTGTGTCTTTCAAAGATGCCGGAAGCAGCGAGAAGTCTTTTCAGGAGTATCACGCCAAAAGACCCGGAGCAACGCGGCGCTCAGCTGAGTCTACTACTAGCAGACGGGCTGCTGCATACGGTGATGGAGGAGCTCACAAAACGCGGCGTTATTGTAGATGAAAGAAAGCCGAACGTCATCCGCGTAGCTCCGGCGCCATTGTATAACACTTTCGAGGACTGCGTAGCGTTCGTGGAAGCATTTGAGCCGGCATTGCTTGCAGCTTCCAGAGCCCAATCTTCTTAAAGGCCGTGGAATTCAGCAACGTTACACCTCAACCCATCCGATGGGTCGACCTTGAAACCGTCCTTCGGGTGATGTTAACGATAGTCGTATAAAGAGAGCTAACGGCGCCTACCAATAGCAAGTAAATAACCTTTAATGTCTAATCTGTGTTGGGTCATCGGAAACGACGTGATGCATAGCCCTATTCCCACTGCCGTAGTTGTCAGCCTCGCTTGCATCGCACCGCCATACTTTCTTACTTCTCCCTCAATTCACAAGCCAAAGTATTGAGACACAGATCGCATACACGAGCTCAATCGATACATAGTAAAGTCGAGGCTTACCAATGCCACACCAGACTCTAGGTCATCCATTGTCGGTACCTAATTTATCGTGCATCATCAATCTAATTGCCGGATGAGAGCAGTCTTGCCGAATGACTCCATACTGGATATAGGCAGTCGCGAGCAGGTACATCGGCCCTGCAGGCGGCGACTTGTTTATAAATGTTTATTACGCATAATTAAGTATTACTCGTACCCTGATATACCTTAGTAGGAGGTTCCATTGGGTTCCCTCATCCTATTCGAAGAGATCGGTTGCATAGCGAATTGCAGCGTTTTTTGAGGCCAACAACTGCCTCGCTTTCACCCCCTACGCCCACCATCGGTAGTGAGGTCGCCCCCGCAGAAGAAGCTGGTATCAGGTTGCGTGAAGGACAAGGCGACATGACCAAGCTCGAATTCGATATTAAGTTCCGTGGGGGGGGGGGGGGGGGGGGGGGGGGGGGGGGGGGGGGGGGGGGGGGGGGGGGGGGGGGGGGGGGGGGGGGGGGGGGGGGGGGGGGGG